>PNEQ01116014.1:0-17064 GCA_003012365.1 Medauroidea extradentata
CAATAACATGTTTTCCAAAAAGCCTTAAGTCACTGACATGTTTTCCAAAAGGCACTAAGTCATTGACTTTCAATTTTTGTAGCCTAATTACATGTATTCTATTAAAGTCATAATCAAAATACATGTTGCCAACGTTTTCTCAAGGTTAAACGTTATGTATTTGTGTCTTTCGTGCTTGTCATTCTCAACTTACACATATTAACAAAAAAAATCGTGTCCTGAAAAATTTACTTTTTTGACTTAGCCCCTTTTGGAATCCACCTCTTCATTTATCCTGGTATTAACATTAAAAGAGATAAGTTACGTTATATTTTTTCTAATTTCTAAATAATTATAGGAAACAAAAACATTTAGAATATTATAAATTGTGCAAAATGGTGTTAAATTGTATTAATCGCCGCTATATAAATACTTTGAAAAAACTTTTCCCTAAATTTTTGGGTACTTCGTTACTTCTCCCCTTCCCCAACCCCGCCCCATTTTGCACCTCTCCCAATATTTTGTCAGAAACTTTCACGGACGCACGCACAATAAATCACCAAAGTTTCATATCAATCGGATCAATGCTATATGCACGCATACTTTGCAGACAGATATATAATCATTTTTAAATAATACAGTTGAGTGTCTATCTTCACACGCCGTAAAAGTTACGTAAAACAAAATTAAGTTACACGTAGAATGTAGCGTTTCTGAAGTGAACCTGAAGCAAAAGTTATGACGCAGGAAGACAAAAAAAAATCTGCCTTAGGTGGTGTGACTACGTCCCAGCAGGCCTCCAAAACTACGTGTTTGACCTTATACTTTAAGGGAGAGGGGCACACCAGAGTGACTATCTCTTACCTACTGACTGCACCTCGTGGGAAAACCTCTTCTTGCACAATACCGCGTGTGGCGCGGTGTTATTCCCACCAGGGGGACGAAGAGAAAATAAAAGACGCACACCTTACCACTATATCACTTAACAGTTTCCAGACACACCAAGACTGAGGTGAGGTGTAATATTATTACCTCCTTTTGGTGTTTTCCTAGATGTACTTAATTTATGCTTGTCTCCTTGTAACTGATATTTAAGAACCAATTTCAATATTCAGAGCCAATCAAGACAAGCAACAGAACTTAATAAATATTTTAAGTTAATGTGTGCTTTCTGTCGTCCATATTATCTGACGTGAGACTGAAATCTATAAATAATTAGTTTATCACTAATAACGATCTCACAATTCACGACGATAAAGATAATAAACAAATTTGACTTGTGAATTACTGGTATAACATAAATAATTAAGGCCATACTAGCTAGCTTTTTTATCGCATTGGTGCAAAAACTTCGAAACTTTTTTTAACGGAATGCTGTGAAAAAATGGAGACTAAGAGCATTCTTACAATGCACAATTATATACACGCGTTTAGCAAAATAGTACACCGTTTTTTTTTCAAAAATTATAATTTGCTTACTTTTGGCATATTTCGATAAAATAACAAGTGTGCTTTGGGTGCAAAAAATTGATAAAAAAAGAGGTTATTCATTGCCAAAAAAAGTAAAATTTATAACATATTTGTAAAAAAAATCAATGTAGGAATTCTTTGATATGAAAATTATGTTTCTTTAAAAATAATTATCAAAATAACTGTAAAATTACACTGCATGGCCTTAATATAGAACTTGTGTTACGAACAACTTCAATAAAATCCAAGAAACTACTGTTTTAAATTAGTGGTGCTGTATTGGTTACTTAGGAACATGAGGGCGAATGAGGTGGGTATGTATGCCAAATTGTCGGACCGGGAATTAAACCCGAGCCTTGCCGAGTGCGAGTTAAATGTTATACCGCTGCTCCATCTCGTTCGTTTGGATATGTTTTTTATTAGTAAAGCTACTAGTTTGTCGTAACAAAGATTTTTGGACAATTTTGTTTCAATGCCTTACGTTCATATTGGCAGCTCTGATTTAAGGTTATTGGTAACGTATCTTTGTTCAGACTCGTTCTTGTTTGACTGTTCCAATCAGAACATGGCTATGGTGACAACAATAGTCTGTGATTTTCCAGTAAAACTCCAAGACAAGTGAGAGGTAAAACATCCAATCAGTGATCATGAAACAGAAACATCAGATGTTCAAACATCTTATTGAAAGAAAACGTTACAAAAAATATTTTTGCCACAATGTATTGTGGTAGGATGCACTGGATTTTGTTCTACCAGCTATTAGATTATGTGGTGCCATAAATATGTTGTTAATATTGATTTATCAACATATTTAACAAATGAACAAAATAAAAAATGCTACATGACTGATTCTGTTGACCCATGCAAGTATGTATTCCAGTCGCTAAAGTACGTAGACTGAGTGAAAAAAAAAAGTTATTTCAGTTATGGCGAAAGAATCAAAGAATAGTTTCGAAACCACAATATCGTTTGGTAGTTGCATTCCCTAAGTCTTCTGAAATGCGGTACATAACAAATTAAGAACACATTCCGCATATGTTCTACTTAAGAGTTAGTGGCCCTGGCGTGTGAGCCGTGTTATAGCGAAGTATGGAAAGTTTGTTTTGCTGTATAACTATTAAAAATATTTCCAATTCGTTTTTCTACGAAATGAAGCGACACTTCAAACAGTGACCCTATGCTTTAAAACCGCCGTCCGCTAAATAAAAATATTATTGCCAAGCTTCTCAAAAGTGCTAAATATGACTTTTTCATGTAGCTGTAGCTCAGAATCAGGAAACAAAATCATAGAAACCTGCATTAGATTTCACCACACACTCTACAAAGAATATAACAGGGCCTTCGTCTGAAGTCCCATTGAAAAACACTTTTCTACGGAAATATTGAGCGCTAGTTTAGTACCTCGCGCCCAGAGGCGACGACGTGTTTGACGGACGTGTTAAACTAAAAAAAAAAAAAAAAAAAAAAAAAAAAAAAAAAAAAAAAAAAAAAAAAAAAAAAAAAAAAAAAAAAAAAAAAAAAAAAAAAAAAAAGGAAAACGTCCAGGAACGCTTAAAAACCGCGTTTAAATTGACATAACTTTACGTTTGTTTGGAAAATACTAAAGTAATCTGAAGTATATTTTCAATAATAATTTGCCTTCTAAATAAGTTGGTTGGTTAAGGTCAATATATATACATATACACATGTATATAAATTAACCTCATCATAAATTATATTATATATAACGTATAAAATTTAAGAAAGGTGAGATTGTTTTTAATATATTTACAAACATTTCTAAAAAGGAAGGAATACGAACCATTTTGTGACCTACGCCTCAAAACTTTTAGTGCCTCATACACACATCATATGTCATGTTAAGTGCTGACCGAAACATCTTTTCTTCGATTCCCGCTGGGGTCGGTCCCCGTATTCTCGCATGTGGGAATCAACGATACCCCTGGTCGCCAGGTTTTCTCGAGGATTTCCTGTTCCTTTCGCCCATGTATTCCGGCGCTGTTCTTTACTCACAATATTCACACGTCAGCCCTCACCGGCGTTTAAGACGTAGATGTTAAGTGGAGATCAAAATTTATTCAATCAGTCAATCAAAAGGGGATTTGAATTTCAAACTAATTTTAAGTTAAATTTTATTGGATTGTAGACATACTCATAATTTTATGTTCTTGACTTCCAGTGATTCAGTCTTGAAACTTATGACTTCGAATCTTGAGCTCGGAACTTGGAATTTAAAAGATGGCGTCTCTTTGTACTACAGCCACGAACTGCTAGATAACATCTTTAAAAAGCATAAAACTATAATTGTAGCAGAAATCTTGGTCAAGCGTGGTTTAATTTCAGAGATTTCCTGCTGCAAGTGTGTGTTAGCGGAGGGGTGGGTTAGGGGACAGACAGTCAGAGGGGGGTGGTAAAACGGCGAGGGAGGGGGTTAGCAAGCCCGGCAGCCTGGCCGGGCGGAAAATTGCTGCGGCGACATGAAAGTAGGTTATTGTGCGCGCTATTGTCAATAAACCTGTAGGGCTGCCGTACACAAAGGTATCGATTCCACATCGCCAGCAGACTTGGTTGTAGAGGGGAGGAGGGGGATGAGCTGCAGTAATGTGATTAGCCTACTTCGAGGTGCAGGGAGTGTGAGGGACGGCACGAGGCGTCGCTGGAGTCGGGGCGTCTCCGCCTGCGTTCAGGTTCTAGCGTTGTCATATGAGGGAGGCGCTTACGAAAACGTAGTAGCTTTATTATACTCGGTAGTCACGTGATCGGATCTAATCGTCGTTGGATGTTGAACATGGTCGTCTGGGTAAACGTATTGTGCGCGCTCGAGGCCTAGAAGTGTGGAAACGATAAGGACTGTACTCGAATCAAGTTTCCGAACGGCTTTAGCTGCAACTATATCGAGTACATCGAGTAATGTTTTCGTAAGTGTACATGACTTGGCTGACAAAGTCTTGGTACCGTGTGTCGTTGTGGTCAGTATCTTCCTAAAACAGGCTTCAAACAATTCCAAACGAGGAGCGAATTTTTACGACCAGACAATATGTCCACATAAATTCGTAAATGAGTTAAACATATTTTCTTCTAAACCATGATGAGATACACACGAATATGTAATTAGATTTTACTAATATATTGAATATCCCAACTGAAAATCGGGCATAAATTTGTGTTTTTCATTCAAAACTAGGCATGTCGGCGCGACTGTAAGTAGTTTCGCATTAAAAGCAAGGGCATGACAGAAAGTGTTTGCTGGGAAACGTAAAGTTGCCATTTGCTGCCTCTGACAAGTTTAAAGTTAGACATGTCCAGACAATATACATTCAGAACTATACGTAACAATTTATTTCTTCTTTACTTATGAACGGAACATAATACATACTTTACACATGCCGTATTGAAAATTATAAAATGGCAGTTAAAATGACGCACAGTAATAAACAAACCATATTACATTTTCGTTACCATCTAAGCATTTCAGTTTTCACCTCCCCCTCCCTTAGCCACAAACCCTCACTCTAGGTTCCTGTTGGCTGAAATATGCATTTGTGCTGCCCGGCGGTGCAAAGCGAGGACGGTCAACCGCTTGCGAAAGAATTACTTTTTAAACTTGTGCTACTTATCGTAGAAGCGTGTGCTGTTCATTAAAGAAGGCATTTCGTTGTGTCTTCATTAATTTTATCAGACGTGTATTTTTCTCTGATATAAATGCGTTGTACTTACATTCATATAGATTATTGAGTTTTTTTTAAACTAAAACAGGCAATTTGGTACCCAGTCAAACACATCAAACCACCAGTAACATATCCGTTGACTTCGTTGGAAAGCGCTAGAACTTGAAGTGCATGAACGTTGGTGGAATAGCGTGTCACGTGTGGCCTGTTTTGTGTGAAACATTTCAAAATTTTCTCAATTGTATTCTTATCTATTAAAATAAAACACAATTCATGCTATATTTTCATTTTTAAAAATACATTTAGTTAAGTTTATTGTATCTTTTGGGTCCTTTTGTGTATAAGTTTGCATAAAATTAGTGGACGAGTCCTGTTTACAATATACAATAAAGTAAATAAAGGACAAAATATAAAAAATGAACGTAAAATTAGAAAGGAGTGATGAGGAATTTAACTAGGCAGAATGAATTACCGCTATACAAACAACTACAAACCAAACAATGCAAAACACCAGGTATAGCAATCTTCTCTATATATAAAAATGAAAGCTGTCTGACTGACTGACTGACTGACTGACATATCAAACTGCAGCCCAAAGCACTGGACCTAGAATCGTGAAATTTTTTGTGGGGGTTCCCTTCAGGTCATAGGCGAGCACTAAGAAGGGATTTTTCGAAGTTCGACTTCTAAGGGGGTGAAAAGGGGAGAAATGTGTTTCCGAAGAAACGTCGATAGAGCTCGAACCCGACGGCATATAATCGTGATTTTTACTTTAATGGGACACTCGTAAAAATGCATATTAGCCATTTTAAGGATTTTTCGAAGTTCAACATTTAAGGGGGTGAAAAGACCTTAAATGTGTTTCCAATCAACTATCGGTATCTATCGAACCCTTCGGGATAGAGAGTTGATAGTTACTTCAAAATATTGCTTACGTAAATACCCAAAAAGTAGTTTTAGGTTTTTCTGAAATTCGACCCCCAGACAGTAAAAAGGGGCAAAATGTGTTTTTAATGAATCGTCTTTATCTTTGAAACACAATTGGCTATCGTCGTGATTTTAACTTTAATTGGTTACTTTTACAAATGTCTATGACAGGACTGAAAGACGTTCCGAAATTCTTTATTTAAAGGGGTAAAAATACGTGAAATGTGTTTTCGATTATCCTTCCATATCTATCGAATCAATCGAGATATCGAAGTGCTCTTTGCTTTAAATTGGTGCTTTTGTAAATATTCCAAGTACCATTCAAAATATATTTTCTGAATTAGGCCCTGAAGTGGTTAAAAAAGGGGTAATATGAGTTTTCGACTCACATTCGATATATATCAATTCCATAGCTTTTTATACAGCGACGTGATTTTTGTTTAGGATTGATGCTTACTCAAATACCTAAAAAGTAATTTCAGGAATTTTCGAAATTCGCCACCTAAGGACGTAAAAAGGGGTGAAAAGTGGTGAAAAGCGTTTTCAATTAATCGTCGATATATCTTGAACCCAGCGGGCTAATGTTGTGTTTTTTTTACGTCCACGAGATACCAATAAAGTATTATAAAACGTGACTCAAGGGTTTTTCGAAATTTACTCTCTTAGGTGGTGAAAAGACCTTGAATGTGTTTTAGATAAATCCTTGATATATATCGAACCCGTCAAGATATACAATTAATTTTGGATTCGGGATGATGATTACAGAAATTATCGCAAAACGGTTTTCAGATTTTTCGAAATTCCATTTCTCAATACTGTGCAGGGGTGATATGTGTTTTTTTAGTGAATGATTTATTTTGATTCGACTGAACGGGCTAGCGATGTGATTTACACTTCAGTTGGATACTTATACAAATGTCTAAGATGTAAATTTAAAATATTTCGAAATTCGACACCCAAAAGGTTGAGAAAGCACAAAATTTGTTTTCCATCAACCCACGATATCTATATAACCAGTAGCGATATTGAGGTGTTGTTCGCGTCAGAGTGATGCTTACGTAAATATTTAAAAATATATGTATGCATTTTTTTTAAGAAACGTGATTATTAAGAATAAAACTAAGCTGGTCAATATTCAAGGCAGACGATCCGAAAAGCAGGAACGAGCAGCGAGAAACAACCTATACAGGTGTTTCACTCTACAGTAACCTATCGAGACGTGGTTTTGTACAACCTCTATGAGCCCAGGACACAAAAATTTTATTTTCATGAATTATTTCGACGTTACGTGACGCAGTTGTTTGTTACTCAGGTCTAAATTCCGGGAGGTTCTGGACTCGAATTCCGTTAAAAGCTACGTGCGAACGTTCAATTTTGACACACAATAACTACACGGCAGATCGGATTAGTGCAATTTACATGTAGTCGTTTAAAAGGGGTAAAATTGCAGTTCGCTTTACACTTAGGTTCCTCTACAACATCAGCTGACGTATCGTCGGTATACTGCCATAAGTGATTAAGTCATTAATGTTATTTTCTTTAAAAACACTATTAAATTGTAGATATTAACAAAAATGTGGTACGTTTCTATACTGTGACGCAACAGTACGAAATGACGAATATACTTAAAACTTGGGCAATTGTTCGTGAACAATATATACATATTCCTAGCATTTTTATCATTTTATCTCATTTTGACTGGGCCACTTTTGGCTGTAAAACGACGATATATCATCTCACTAATATTAAGTTTGCTGTACCAAATACGTTTCCGTGAAACCTTTACCCACTGAAACTTTGTAATAGCAATAAAGTTCCAGTGATTATGTTGAAAATATGTAATTGAGGGCACCGTCACCAATGGATGTACACAGGGTAAATAAGATGTTTTTCATTCGATTCACCTCTTACCTTAGGTGTCTGTAACCACCCCACAGAGTCAAATTGGCAGGGTTATAAATAAGGTCCAGGCGAAGTCGCTGTTAGTGGCAGGGACAAATTTAAGACTGCTTTTCGCGTGGATAGCTATAGCTAATTATCCTGCTGCAGAACTAACCGCTTGGACATTGTAACATTTGATGACTGAAGTACCAATCTTGAGTACAAATAGGTTCTTCAATTAAAGTAAATATTACCAGCAGTTGCGAATGATACTCGTGAGCAAAGCCGCGGGGGACTGCTAGTATAAATATAAACACGGGCAGAATAAAATGAAACACAAATGTACTGTTTTTTTTTACATTAACATTAGTCTTAAACTCAAACAAACGCTAATTTGCACTTCAAATCTGACAGGGAATCAAAGTGTTCAGCGGAACATTCCTTGGTAGATAAAGTAGATATTAAAAATTAATTAAAGACGAGAGCGACGCACCCGTACAGTATTTATATTAGAAACATAACCTGGGGCCTGTTAAAATGTCTTTGAAATTTTTTTTTTAAATTGTATTTTTCGGACTACTTTACATATAAAAATACCAACTTGACACGTAAAATATAAACTGAAATGTTAAGCTATACTTCCCACGAATAAACTTATAGGCCACCCATACAGATCCGCAGGCCCTCATAATTATAATAGGGAAAACAAATCCGTACCTGGAGATCGCCGATGTTCCGCTCCTCAGTCGGACAACTTATGCAACGAAAAATAAGCGATGCAATGAAGTAATTACGATTTGAAATAATGCATATTGTTAATACTAATAAATTTTATTAACAAATAGGCTAGTAGTATTTAGGTATTTGAAAACTTAAATGTATAATAACGAATATTATAATATGAACGTGGCAATTCGGAGACGTATTTCTTCATCATTTATTATTGGTCCACCATTACCGTTTATATGTCAAATTCCCAGTTGCGTGTGCAGATTGTTTACGTAATTAATTGGGCAACGATGTATTAAATTTATTTTAAAAATGCCGAACTGTAAGTGTTGTTCTGCTTTTGTTTGTAAACATACAATTCTTCAGGCAGAATATAGCAATATTTCACGAAGGAAAAGCAACCAGAATATTTATTTCGTTTTCAAATAAAAAAAAATTGGAGGGGTACCAAAGACTGAAAATGAAAATTGCGCTAAATTGCGTATTCTGACGTTGGTATCAAGTATAGATGAATTGTAGCCATTCCTACTTCGGGCGACTTCGGTGAAAAATAAGGTACTTATTGAGGACTGCCTTATTACTAGAGATCGGAAGAATTCGCGGGTTACTGACTTGCAGGCTAGCCTCCAAGAATATATGTGAAATCGTGCAGACAACAGCTGTTTATTAGCTGTTCGCTGACACAGTGATACAGGCCTGTATTCAGCTACAGTTTTATTAATAGCTCAGCTCCTTCCAGAAAGTGTCGAGTTAGTCAATGGCCAATTGTGAACGTGATACAGACCTATAGTTGCTAGAACTCTAGTTTGTACCTAAAAGAAAACGTGAATTTTTCAGGTATATACTTATTGCATGTTCCCTGCAGTGATGATGGCGCGCCAATTTAATATTCTGCACATAAAGCCTGTTGCAATTTTTGTCGCTCGCACCAGTCATTCCTGTATGCCTTCCCAGATGTGTTGCTTCCAACAGATAAAAATGTTTCGCCCTCGGCTGGTAATCTGGTTCTATCACTTCTTCTCTTCCCTGACGCAATGGATGGGGGCCTAAGTGATGTCGGCCTGCGTCAAACGTCAATTACACAAACTGACTGACGTGCACATCTGCCAGCCATCCAGCGGACAGCCACACGTCGGTTGAATTAAACCCTTCGGTTTAACTTTAACGATCGTTTGAATCTGGCACAGTTTCTGAAATACGCACTAAACACTGATGTGTATGTTGTGTAATTTTTTTAAAGCAACGTTTAGTTACGTTGTGATAAAATTGTTTAGTATTCCATAGAATCTGCGAACAACAGCTTCCCCGTAGTAGTCATCAAAGAGAAGACAATTCAGTGGAAAATTGTAATTTGCAATACAAACTTAGAAACATCCTAAAAAGGTCTTATTCGTACTAGAAAAATTTAGTGAAAAATGTACAAGATTTTTTTTTAATCATACAGAACTATTGTAGTTTCCGTGCAAGTTATTGTAAAATTTAGAGCAGTGTTTTTAGTGTTCGTCAAAAAAATTTGCCAAGTATATTTTTTAATTATGTTAGGTAGTACATAATTTTATTTATGGTGCATGCCGAACTTTTTAATCAACTGTCAAACACAGTTTCTGAAACATTGCTTATTTTAAGCTGCCAGGCGTAGACCGCGCATACATAAATAGCCTAACAACATGAAATAGCACGACATTTTTTTTTTCAAACGTGCGAGGTTTTGATTTCAAATAATGGAGGATTATATCCGGCCCAGAAATTCATATCTAAGAATACATCATTAACAGAGGAATCCTTCTTTGAAAATAAATTCGGAGTTAAAGTATTAAGCTATAATCTTAAAGGCAATTGTAGTATGTAAATCAAGGAACGTTATTCAACAATAGACTACTCTATAAATACGCATTTAGATTGGATGCTAGTAGCAGCTTGTAAAGGTTTTTTTCTCAGGGTTTAATATCGATAATGTCTTAAAATTAAAGTGACGCATTTGCATATTGTGTGTATACGAATTGCGGTGGTAATGAGGATAAAAATCCGATCCCTACTTGGGAGTGGGGATTATCTTCTCTCGGTCGAATCTTCCGAGGTGACCTCCTTTGGGGTTCGTGTTTTTCTTTCTAGTGGATTCTCTCGCTCGCACGCGTAGACGTCACGAGGGAAGAGGTTGAACAGGCGTAAGGGCACGAAGGAGATGCGAGAAGGGCGCTATTCACGCGGCACGATATAATGGCGAAACACCTGGGCTTCCAGCACAGCCCTAACAGCCGACGTCGAAGGGGCTGGGAAAGGGCGGAACTGATCCCTCCGTGTCGGGCCATCGACGACTCCCTCGCCTCGTCTCGCCACGGCACAGGCCATCTCCGTCGGGAGGGAAAAGTCCCCTGCGATACCCACAGCCATCGCGCCAATGCGAGTAGAGGGTCTTGTTGGATGCGATCACTCCGAGGTATCTTTGTGCCGCAAGAACACCTGCCATCCTTGGAGATATTCACATTACCTGCCTCTACACCCGGGCGTACCGAGCCATGCTTGTCGCAGACGTACTTCTACGATTTGGCTTCATTCTCCTAAGGGGCAGTGATACGTAACATTTATTCAAGTTGTTTTTTCACATGCTTCTTTTTCAAAATACGTAAGATGTATAATTGATAAACTGCTTGACATAAATAATAATTGAATCTTTCATTAATTTGTCATGCAGAATCATTGCAAGGGAAATTATAGGTTGAATTTCAAGATTAATTACAAGTCCAACATAAGATGAACATGTAAGACTATTATGATGTGAACTCTAAAATTCACAACAAATATCTTATGTGCTTCAACATTGCCACATTTACAAAAGGTATTTTAAAACAGAAGTTATTACAGAAAATTGATAAACAAAATTTAGCGTTTTCACCGAAAAATTCGTAATTTTATAATTGTACCAAACTCTGCCTAACCCTTACACACTACAGTAACAGTAATTTCCCACAAATAAAATATTTTTCGGTTCCATAGTTTTCGTACAATGGCATATCAAAGAAAGGAACTGACAATATTTGCTACTTACTCAAACAAAATATAAACTATTCAAGTGATACAAATGAAATAATGTATAGTGAAAGTAAATGTATTAAGCTACAGAATGACACCTTTGTAATTTAACGTAAATATTGATTGTACCTAAATTGTTGGATGTATTTTAGTACTTGTATATTTAAAAAACATTTTTTTACGTGAAATTACTCTTGTGTTATTCTATAGCTTAATACAATTAATTTCGCTCAAAACAGTTTCATTCGGAATTGTTTAAATAGTTTTTACTTTATGTAAGTAGCTAAAATAGTAAAATATCTAATTTGACATGCGCTTGTACGAAAACTGTGGAACGGATAAATATTTTATTTCTGGAAAATTGCTATTAGTGTTGGAGAGTGTTTGGTTCAATTATAAAAACATGAATTTTTTGGTGCAGGTTGCTTTTAATATTACACTATGCCCCCGATATATAAATTCTTAGTTTTTAAATCGTAATATTTCAATTAGAGTATAAATTAAAATGTTTCCTTGTAAAAAGTTATTTAACATTTTATTAAAATTTGCTTTATGCTTCAAATTCAATTTGTAGACAGTGTTAAAAACAGGAGGGCCTATAGCTACTAATTTTTTTCTTTTACTGTAGATGAATAGCATTTAACAAGCAAAGCAAATTTAGAGCAAAAATGCTAAAGGACGTAGACATAAAACTGGTTCTACATTTAATTCAATAAGAATAAATGAACGGCTTTTAAATAAAAGGAGCCACGCGACCTACTGCTTCAATGCATTTCACAAGGTAGCACACAGGTCTCGTGGTGTTTGGTTATATTTATATACGCAAAATTTAAAGGTTTTTATATACTTGGTGTTGGTAACTTAAAAAAATAATAAATATAGTTTGGTTCCATATATATAAAAGCCATCCTATTTATACTTAAGTTTTATTGCCTCCTGAAATTACTTTAAATTGAAATCGCCTATATTTATGCTCGAAATAGGATTCAAATACCAGATTTTTTTGAATGCAGTTATTACGTGTAATCATCTGTAACGATCAATACTTTATTGACTCGAAAACAGTGACATCGAAAAAGGCCTCCGTTTCAAAAGTTTGCCTAAGATCTAACATTTATCTTCTTATTGGCTGTACAGACATGCATTTTATCATACCAGCAGTACTTACACTTGTTAGATGATTTATCTTTGTAATAACATAATGTATATTTTCCGTATATGTGACGCTCAGTCGGATCCTAACATTAAGTTTCCCTACTACGTCATCTTTGTACGGTCAAGTTCAATCAGTGATACACATCTGTGGCATATGCCCTCTGGTCACTCGAACACAAGTGTCGAAGCAACTGCACTATACATACTCATAAGTAATTATATGTATTGTGGAAATTATGACAGGCGAGGTTCCCGCATTCACTACGTTTTAGGACCTCTGTATTTGAGATACCAAGATGACTTTTATTAAGGTCACGCCGGTAGTTTCATTGCAATTTGAAAATATTATTTTTAAATCAGTCTAATTTTCATATCGAATAATTCCTTCATTGTTTTGTCACAATTATATCATAGTTTGTAATTTTTTTTTGTTGCAATAAACCACTTAGTTTGTCTGATTTATTGCACCGAAATTATTACAAAATTTGCAATGAAAAGTGACAAAAAATATAAAAAACATATATGTGTGTGTGTGTGTGTGTGTGTGTGCATGCGAATGAACGGAGCAGTATTTGGTGAAACTCCTGCATATAATTGTGCATAGTACGACTGCACTTAATTTTACATTTTTACAATGCATTCTGTTTACAGTTTTGAGTTTTCTGCACCAATGTGAATAAAATTAAATAGCACACGTAGCCTTAAAGTGAGCGATACAAATTCAGCAGCAAGGAAAAAATTATTTTCGTTCCTATGAACAGAGAGTTCCTGATGGTCAGACGACATTACGTACTGAAAACCGGGGTTACTTTGACCTTGTGGGGTAACTCTATTCATTCAAAATTTTGGTATTTAAGTCGTTTAGTGAAGAAAGTTTCACACGTTAACTATGCGGATCAGATGATTTTTTTTAACTCTCGGTTTCCATGATCTATTCACTTACTAAAACACTCTACTACTAATAATTTGAATGGTCAAAGCAACCACGGTTTACAGTATTTTTCTCTTATATGTGCATAGAAAATAGTCATGAAATATCCTCAGTTGTAAGTACGTTGCCTACCCCTTCATACTGAATAAACTGGCTGCAACTAAGTTAATTTTCTGTCTGCAAACAAGGCTACAAAATGCTCCCATTATGCAGAAATGAGTAGTTATAAAGTTTAATCGCAAATCTGACTAGTATACTTCGAAGACAACAAAAGGCTTAAATTACAAGTATATGCATAAATTCTGCGTAAAATTCCACTCTGGAAATATTGTCGTAACAATTGACTAGGATGTATTTTCCTTCATTTGAGTAAGCGGTATATATTCCCTGCTCTAGACTTTCTTTGTCACGACTAGGAAGTGTAATAAAATGACAGGAAACTAATCTCGCCTCTAGCCTTCCCATTATCGAGCACATTAAAGAGATTTATCCGGTGCGTCGCGCACGCACTTTTAACACCTGCAGTCATACATCAACAGCGTGAAAAATTATCTCCCGCTCGGGTGGCGTTGGCGTAGACTCTGAATAAAACTGAACCAAAACCGTAATTCCCCTCGGGGCACAAAAAGAGGCTTAGAAAATGAAGGAAAATTCTTTTCGATAAATCATTCCGGAATAAATTGCCTTCAATCTGGATTAGGTTGAATGAAGGAATTCTCGCGAATGGGGCCCTGCCCTCCTCGGTATCTGCAATGAGAAAGGGGGCGGCATTGTGTGTGTGTGTGTGCGAAGAGGAGGGGGAGGGGCGGAAAGAAAAGTGGCCAGGGGGCGCGAGGAGCTTGCTGATAAGGGATGAGAAATGGAAGTGTGTCCGCCGCGAGAAATGCCAGGGTGAGACCCTGAACGAAAGGGGAGCAGGGGAGAGAGCCTGGTACTTTAGGAGCCAGTCTTAAGTCGCCTTTAGCCTTTTGCTCGTCGCTAGCCAATGCATGGCACGAAAATTTGCCTTAAAACCATCCACGATAAACACTTTATCAAATTTAAATAGAATCCTAGTGAATTACATAACTACGCAGTAAAGACGTTTTATACGTATTTTTTGGTCGGTTTACATACATTCGAGTAGCTTCACACTCAAATGTAAGGTAGTGAGAGGGTTTTACGGCCCTTTAACAACGAGGTCTTAAGAGCCAACGAGGGTGTAGAGATGTTAAGAGACAACACAACATCCATGACCGAGCCAGGCTTCTAACCCAGGACCACTCACACTGTAGGCCGACGCCTAATTTCACCCTCAAAGTATGTACAAATGTTACGGTCGTACTCCTAAAAGAGCAGTAGATTAGTTTCTTCTATAGCGACAGTGAGGAATTTACAAAAAAGTGTATTCAGTGATCAGTGATTAACCACAGATTGACTCGAACACCTGGGAACTTAAGGGCATTCAAGTGAATAAAAACCAATCACAAAATATTTTCGTATCAAAAAAACTAAAATTTCGAATTTTTTGCTAACAATTTTTGTAAATGCTATTTTTTAATGGTTTTCTATATACTTGAAGCCATAGTTGCTGATATATAGTTTCAGTTGAATTTTTTTTTTCAATTGTTTTCGCGGTGAAAAGAAGTACAAACACGCAAAATACTAATTTTTGCTCTGAAATGCCATTATGATAACAAAATTAGATGAGCAATTTTTTTTTGTGTGACAGGAAAATGTTCTCTATAGTAACGTCTACAAAACTACAGTGGCGGCTCGTGGGTTGTCGCCAGGGAGGTACAAGTTGCCGAGAACTGTACACTCGTGTGAACGCACCACCGTATACCAATTAAAAATATCTACTGGCTACGTATTGTGTTGTGACCAGTTAGTAATAAGCGGCACCTACATACCAGTGTGTCAGTGGTTGTAACGTCAACTAGAGCACAACCATATACAGTTATCTGCAACTTGTGCACTCCCTGGCAACAACCATAGAGCCGCCACTGCAAAACTAACTCTACTTCATACTAATATGAAATTACGAATTTCCCTACTTAAACATGCTTAAGTGTTGACCATCTGAAGGTCATGCACGCCTGCTTATACTGGTTTGCGATAATCATTAAAAAGCCTAAAAGAGAGCAGTTATCATAAATCCGTTTGGCAGTTTTGTTTGAATTGATTTTTGCCGAGATAGCAAAATTTTTTCAAGTCAAGAAATTATACGATGACAGCTTATAAGTCAACAACAATTTTTCGTTAAATATATGAAGTATTTACTGTCTTGCATAAACCATCCAACATGCCAAAAATAGTTTCAAAGCAAACTACCAAATATAATTTTGAGAAATGCTCTCGTTTAGGATTAAAACATAAGTAACGTGAAAGCATGGCCTTGATAATATAGAATCATTGACCACGAATAGAGACATTATTTTTGTGAAAAGAATTCTGCATCGTTTCGTTTCAGTGACATGCGTTCACATCTGCAACTGCGCTTCATGGTTATTGGCAGAATGTATTTTAGCAGAGATGTCGCTCATCTGACTGTGCCAATCATAACAAGGTTATTGCGTCACCACACGTCTGTGATTAGCGGGTAGGACCACAAGACGCTGCGAGTTAAAAACATCCAATCACTGAACGAGAAGCAGGGCTACAGGTCTATACATAAGACATTGAAGCTAGTCGGTACATTATTATTTTCACCAAAAATCACTGGCTCTAACCATGAAGCAGAGCTGCGGATGTGTATGTAAGTTGGTGCTAAATTATTGTCACCAAACAGCAGTGACTATAGTAGTAGTAATTAATCAAAGTTTGATCGAGAAGCTTGGTACTTACTGTAAACGTGGACTGTCTGAAATCGAGGCACGATTGGCTGGGAAACGAGCATGTTAACCGGGAAGTTCCACAGGCGCCGAGCTGCAATCCCTCACGAATGCTGGGAGTAACGTGCTGCCTATCTAATCAGGCCAGCGACCGGAAGGAAGAGATTCCTCCCTCTTCGCCCCTTCGCTAACTGCATTCAACCCCTATCCCACCCTACCACCCCTTCACCCCTTCTCCAACCAACCAAGGCTCCCAAGTATCTGTTACAGCCTGCCTCTGTCCCGCTTTCTGCCGGAGATGATATTTTCCTTCGCGCGCTCTTGCCCGTCGCGTCGGAATCCCTAATTACACCCGTGTGGTATTTGCCGAGGAAACGTTGGAACGGATGCTGGATTCCAGCTACGGTTTCTGCTACCCACCAAGTTCCGTGTCTCTCCCTCGCGCCACCTACAGACGGATAGTTAGGCAACTAGGGCGCTG
>PNEQ01116014.1:17164-88978 GCA_003012365.1 Medauroidea extradentata
AAAACTACACGTCACCGTCTACGGCTTGAAGCATATACAAACACATTATAAAATATTTCTGTGTTTAAAATAAATTTCTAAAAGTACCCAAAAAAAATTTAAATTTTGAAATTTTTTATTTAACATAAACATTTTTTGTAACGGGTTTTAAATGCTACAGGCCATAGACAGTAACGCGTAGTTTTGATATGATTTTTTTTCATTTCTTTATGTTAACTTGTTTCCAAGTTTTGTATGAAGTAAAAATACGCAAATTTTGACTTTGAAGTGCCATTACGGGAAGACTAGATGAGCTAATTTTTTTCCGTTAGAGGTATATGTACTCTTAAGTAATGTGTACAAAACTAACACTATTTCATACAAATATAAAATAATGTTTTTTCCCCACTTGAACAACCTTAATCAAACATATACAGAATGTCCAGAAACGACCGTATTGTAAGCACTACACGCGAATACTGGGCTAAATTGAAGACGACGTGTTTGCGGCAAAATGTTCTGTACGACGACATTTTACGTTCGTAATGTGGCAACATAGCACAGTCTAACCTCTTGCACGCCACGTCCAGGCATTTGATTTGATTTGAAACTTCGACCATAATATGAAGATCAGAACAGTAGTAGTGAGATATTTTTGGAGCTCAAGAAGGGACTTATCGGTGTTATGTTGCCACATTGTGCGCAGATAAATGTCTTCGTAAAACATTTTGCCACGAACATTTTCGTCTAAAATTTAATCCAAAATCCGCGTGGCATACGTATTATATACGCCGTGTCTGGAAATCCTGTATGGTTACGAGGTATTTTGCGGGGCCATAAACACTAAATTCTATTTGTGATTATTTGATTTCTCATTAAAGTATATTGTATGTGTACTGATTTGAAACGAGGTGCTTGTATAAAAAATAGTATGAATATAATACGAAATAGAATAGACACTCAATGATTGACAAAGTTTGCACGGTTTTACATTAGCAAAAATAAAAACTGCCAAAATTATGATGAAACTGTTCTCTCACTGTTAATTTACAACTCTGTTGGTAGAAAAGACTGTTTTTGAACAGTTTCTATTCATCGTATATGTAGGCCTAAATACGAATTTTGTCATGCATATACGTACGCACGATATATTTACTGCTAGTAATTTCATATACGCACGTTTACGGACAGAAAAACTGCATACCAATTCAGAGCCTTGAGCGTAGCGGCCATGAAACGATAGACGCGTGTGTGTCCAGTAATGTTTTCTGAATGGTATACATACATTCGCGGGTTTTATATAGTTAATTTCACTAGCAAGTGCACTTTTCACAGCAGACAAATGTAATTTCAAAAACAAGAAATGAACTTGCTAAATACACGTTGAACTCACATTAAGGAGGAACTGTGTACTATCCCCGGCTCGGGACATTCTCATTTCCGTTTTACATAGTTCTTCTAAAACGCCATAGACGAAAGCTGGGATGAACCCTTAACGTAGGCCATCACAGCCAACATCGTTACTATGTCCTGTCGTTGTCTGAAGTTGTGTCTAACCATTTCTAATTACCTCGCTATCGATGAGACGTAAATACTAATAAAAATAATAAAACTTGCTAAATGAGTAAATCGGGGTCACGGCGGCAGAGTGGTCAGACCACTCACCTGCCACCAAGAATATCTGGGTTCGGTCCCTGGCGGTGTTGGTCCCGGGTTTTCCACATGTGGAAATGTGACGGACGTTGTCGTTGGTCGTTGTATTTTCTCGGGGTAGTAATGCTTCTCCCACATTTGCACTCAGTCACTGGTCCATCTGTATAAACTTATTGCATGTAATTCCTCATTCATCTCTGGTCATCCAGATTGGTGCTTGGCAATGAGCTGTCACCTCTTCCCGCAGTGGCGTATCGTGGTAATGTTCCAAGGCGTGCGGTGCTAAGCAGTGACTTTACACAACTCTGAGTTGTCTGTGAGACCATTAGACTGGTAGAGGTACGTAGAGTCTAGAGCCTGTAGCGTACAAGACAAGGAACGTATTGTCCAGTTATACAACTCGGACTACACAACACATGTTTATTGGATACATCAGGTAGGCACATTGAGTCCACGTGCTTAAATTGCATAGTCTCAGCTTATATTGCATGTCTTGGAACACGACCACGATATACACCGCTGCCATCCCGTAGTCAGAATCCTTAGAGCGGCGCGCCCTCCCCTGGGCCTAATCGCGATATTTAATTTCAATGAGCAAATGAAGGTGCGGCAGTGTTGGCGACGTAGCAAACCAAGCGGTACAACACAGAGTATCACTGATTCAGAAAAGTGCAGTTGTTGGTGGAATATAAGAGACTAACTGGAGAATTGGTTTCCTCGCCACTAAGGTGACAGTGTAACTTCGCTCAAAGGTATACGTCTGCCTTGACGTGGCACGCTAGAAGGTTGCGGCCTACCATGAGTGGACGTCATGGCTAGGTCAGGGGTGGAGGGGGAGAAAATCAAGTGTGAGAGCCTCTAGTGCAGAATGATACGTTGCCCGGGTAACAAGATCTCGCCGGCACCAAATCACTGCCAGCTCCCAATTACACCAGCCCTCTATCACCAGGCGTGAGATGTCCCCCCCCCCCAGCCCTCTAGATCACCTTCCTCGCGTTCTACGACGCCGAAAATATCACTAATGAAACACCCGCCCTTTCTCCCTTACACCTCCGGCCAAAGTAGCGCCCTTTAAAACTCTCCCTCATACAAGCAGACACTGAAGAAATTAAATTTCCCAATTTATAAGAGGCCATTTACACACTTCCATTTTAATAACTTTCTGTCAACCCTGTGGCCTGCGAGTTAATCTTGCGGCACTCACCTGAACTTAAATTCAGATCTGATCCTCGTGCTGTAAGATTACCTTCTTACCAACTGCATTCTTCAACAAAGATTTCTGAGAGTTTTGATTACGTTGGCGATTTAACTTCTTTCCGTCAAGATCAAACTAGTAGTTGACGAAATTAAATTAATTAGTTTACAATCATACATAATGCGCTGATGATACGCAACGCAAAATAAATTTTCTTCTGCTCGTGTTGTTGGGAATAGCAACTTTCTCTAACATCTCCTTATACGCAATGCTTACTCCTTTGAAGCACATAGAATGAATTTTGCATTCGACGAACTGCACTTAACGGTAAATTGGTTCATTCTTCACTAGCAAGAAAAAGCCAGCTTCCAAGGAGTATCAAATGGAGTTTGATGTGTGCCTTGCGTTATTCAACATGTCCTAGTCTCTCAATTATGGAGACTGTGCAGGCCAGCTCAGTAGAGTCGCAGAGGTGTGCTACGTGTGAGACCCTTAAACGTTGTCTCGTGCAATCACATGGATTAAAAAATGTTTGTACAATACTAAAATATGACCTACATTATTTGTTTGGGTGATTCTTGCAATGTGAATGAATGATAAAACGAAATATTTTGGACATATGGCATTGTATCACTTTGTCTGTACCAGAAAGCGACAGAAACGTCGTGGCAAGCTAGTCCAAGGAGATCTGCTGTAGTAATATTCTGTGTCTTAGTAGTTCCACCTAGTCTTAAGAACCCTATACAGCAGGCGCAATATGTCGCGTTTGAAATACGGAAACACGCGATAATAGCAGGATTGGCTCGTGTGTCAACAACCATGTAGCGTTTAGGCGCGAAATCGTCGTTCAGTGTTTTGGACGTTGGCAATTTTTCTTATGGGACGTCAAGCGGTGACACTTCTTTTTAGTTATGGAATGTGTGTAGTTAAGTCCAGAGCGTTATTCTCTTATTTTGTTTACTACGACTTCCGTTGGTATTTTTTACGTGACAGAAGTCCGAAATAGCCGTTTTGAGCCATTTGGAGGTGCCCCGAAACCGAATTTATAGGCATGGTACCTATAGAACAAAACAAAAAAAAAAAAAAAAAAGAGAGAGAGAGAGGCACAGTTTTAAATGTGTTTTCGTTTCGTAGATAAATATGTGGAACGCACTTGTAGTAGTATTTCTTAAAAAAGTTTTCTCCTGGCATGCTGCAACGATGTTCATGCGCCAGCTGTATAGGGCTTTTAATGCTCGTGTCGTCATTGTTATCCTGTCTTTTCTGGCCATTGTCTTCGTCTATGTGGTTGTACGGTGTGATGTTCTGTGCTCTCTTTAAAGCTTCTATTTTTCGGTCGTTTGTTTTGTAACTTTGCTTTTCATTTCGTTTTTGTAATTTGATTTAAATCCTTACGAAATTTTTCACATTGACACATTTTACTTGCGGTTATGTCTTAACTACAGTCTTGGTTTGTTTCGCCACTGATTATCTGGACTGACAGCACTGAAAAAGTGCTTATATATTTACTTTATTAATTCAATCTAGGATCACGGATCCTACAAACGTTCAGACAGTTCGGTAGTACTGATTAGCAGCCCCGTCGACAACGATGTCGTTAGAGCGCGTGTTAATGTACAGAGTGTCTTTAAATGAACACAGACATATCCTTTGCACCATACGTTACCTAATTATAACGGTTATTATATAAATAGACCTATTTTAATGGGTCACGTTGGAGCGAAAATTCTGTGGCGCATAAAATTAAAAAAAAAAACGATATTAAATTTTCTATACTCGTGCAATGCTCTAAAACTTCAAAACGAGTTAGAATATTGTTATATTTTGTAATGAAGTAATAAACGAATGCTAATTTATGTTAAGTCACAACCAGTATGCGGATAGAATGATTCTCATTACATTTTTTAAACAATATTTGCAGGTCTTAGATTTGCTTTGAAAGGTAATTTCAAAATAATGGTGTTAAATTGATCTCATTTATGACAAAGATTAATGGAATTAGTTTACTAGTAAGATTTTTTGTAACAGTTTTCTAAGCCAACTTATTTGATGAGTACTTCATAAAATGAACACGTTCATAGTGTGCAAGCCTGCATAATATTTATATTTATATTACATTTAAGCAAGTAAAAAAATAGGAAACTATATTTTTTAATTTGTTGATTATTATGATCATATTAACACCATACATATAGTAAATGTCTTCAGATAAATAGAAGTAAAAAGTTTAAACAAATATCTACGTTATTAACTAAAAGAATCTACCAAACAAAGAGTAGACCTCTACCGTTCAGTTATTCAGTAAATGATTATTGTGGCACGTACATACAAACACACGTTTACGGTTGATTAACTGACTTAATTGCTTTAGAAAGGCGACTATTTAAGGCCATGTCCTCTTGTTTCTATTGTTTTCACAAAAACGTTTAAGCCTAAACGAGAGCAGATACGAAAAATCTGTTTGGCAGTTTTGTGTAAAATGGTTTTTGCAATGCTGACTATTTTTTTTTCAATATAGCGTATACTATGAATGTTTCTAACTATGTAATTAATGAAATTTTAATTAATTTACTTAGTAGTTGAACCCGTAAAATTTTTGGTCTTGAAAAAAATTAGCTATTACGGCAAGAACCATTTTAAACAAAACTGCCTAACATATTTGTTATATCTATTCTTGTTTAAGCTTAAATAAATACTTGTCTCAAAAACGGCAAAACAAATAGGAGAGAATGACCTTAATGTTTGTATAAAAATATTTAATATTACCATATGTATATTGTATAATTGTTTTGAGGTCAACTTCTTCTGTACTAAAAGTCAGTATGGCAAGCAAACAAAATTTTACCAACTATGAGGCTAACTGCAGATTTACTGACGTATGTTATGTTAGGATAATGCCACCAACGCAGCATCAGAACACCATGTATTAATTACACAGCTGCAAACTCAGCCATAGCACATTGAAACAAACAGATGAATCATATTGACATTTTACTTTTTATCCAAGTCTGAATCACGTACGCGCATGTGCTCGCCAAAACAGCTGAATGATAGGTGGTGGAAGTCAAAGTCGGTGAAAAATATAAGCAAATAACATTTAAACTGCCGGCGCAGTTAAATCTTGAATAAACTAGCGACTGGCTTCCTTCCCACGCCGCTGCACAATCTGTTGGCAGAATAAATAATGAGGAGCCCACGCTGTGAGTGGGAATTAATTAACGAAGCCGCAGTGGGCCTGCGGGAGATGTAACTTGCAGGGGCAGCGACGGCGAAATGGGCCGGACAGCGATGCACGGAGAACCCTGGTAAATAATGTACTTTTAATTAACTATTGATTGGCACGAGCACGCAGGGTCAGTGCGATGCACGCCCACTCTTCTCTTGGGACGAGGGAGGGAGATGTTTGTGAAAAATACATCGTGTGGTAGTTGACAACTGACCGGGCGGACCTCTGTGGTTCACGGTGAGCTGACCACAGCCAAGAGGTCGCAGGTCACGACTATGTGCGACCACACGGTCACCCGAGGGAGTAGATTCATTTTTTAATCCTTTCAAATCTTCAGGGACACGATTAAATACGTTACAGACTTCTTTCACCGACACATCCGCCGATTCCTCATATGTCCGCGGAGGCCGTGTTGTCGCGAGACCGGAAACCAAAGCTTCCATAACTCGCTGGGTGTTTGTCAAGTCAAATGCACCCTGACACACTAGTCGCAAATCATCCACTGCGGCGCGCGCGTGTAACTGTTGTAGCTATCCTCCGGATGGAGGTTGTTACCATAAGTAGTATGTTACGTGTTTGTGTATTTAGTGGAGGAGTGAGGCTCATTGAGTGATGTAGTGTCACTTTGTTACTTAGTGGGGTGGTTGTTAAGTTATAAAATAAACTCGTATAGTAGTACAGTGTAAAAAACTTCTTAAAGAATATGGGAAGCTTTCCCCAACACACAAAATGGAACACCATTAGTAAACAAAGCAAGTTTGGCAGTATCAGTATACTTGTAATAGTTTTCCTAAAATGCCTAGGAACGGTACCACTAATGTATGGGAAACAATTTTACAATACCTGCTTTATGAACACTGCTGTATATCGGTGTGCTAAATTTACAAATAATGTTTTACAGTCTAGTCCGTGAAATCCCTCCAGTCACTGTGTAGTGCATGTAGTCTTTCATGACATAGAGGGAAAGCGAAGTGAAGAGACTCTGGTGAGTGCCGAACGTCAAGGACTTTAGCGCTGGTGAGGGATGGCATGATGTAAGTATGAAGTAGCACCTCAAAGAATATTAAGGGGAAATGGGAGATCTCCGAGAAAATCCGCCGACCACACTCTAAACTGGAAACTATGAATTGTCACGGTTTTCTAGTGATTTTCCACTTATTTAAATTGTTGAAACTACCCCGTCAAGAATTAGGGGAATACTACACATTGCATCAGCGAAGTAAACTCACTGATTGAATTTGAGAGTTTCACTGATTGGAAAAGTAACGATTTGTTTACCTAGATGTACACCCAATACGTAATGTTACTTTGAATATAATTATGTTTGTTTTTCTTAATTATATAATAGGCTCAAGAAAAATATGAACCAGAATAAAAATAATAAAAATCAAAGAATACCAGTTACATTAGAACCTAAGACTTTCATCATACCAGTCCATCATCTTAACTACTATCCCAACATGAGCACGTTGAGAAATAATTTCCATTTAAGTACTTTTTACCATAGTTTACCAGTTATGTGTGTTACATTTAAACTTCGTTTTCTTAGTAGTGCAATTGCTGTTTGTATTAAAGCATGAATATTTCAAAGCAGCATAACTTCATAGTGACTCAGGTAACAACGGAGCGAAACTGAACATTACTAAAAAATAACTATCCACAACAACTGTACAACAAGAACACTTGTTACCATGTTGGTTTTCTTTAAATTATAATGTCCATTTAGATGTAACTTACCGAATCAAATAATTCACTTTGAACAACGAGCAAAAAAAAGTTAGTTGCATAATTGCTGTGGAAATGGTATGATATTTATTACATGTAGACTTATATAACGTGAAATTGTTTACGTTGCATTTTCGTCACAGATTAAAACTGTAGAATTCAAATTACGGATAGATTAGTAGAATTTATACCTATTAATTAGAGAAATATACCAACTATTTTAATCAGGTACCCCAATCTGCTGTATTCTCACTTTTTTATCAGTGGACATTAACAAAACAACAAATCCGCCAGAGAAAAACCTGGAAACTTATTTTAACTGTGAAAATCCCACCGATTCTAATTATAGTGCAGCGCATCTTCCGGCACGACTCCCACATGCGAAAGACATGAGGCCCACCCCACCGGTAGTCGAGTCCGGATCGCCTAGGTGATAGGCCACCGTGGCCCATTCACAGAAAGAAACCCTAAACAAAGAATTAGTAGCGATGTTGGTGCAGCACAGGCGTACAGCAGGTAAGTAAGACAGATCATCATACCTCAAGTTACTGTTGGAGTTGAATGAACCTACTAGTTCATACAGCAGCGCATGCGCGAACACAACAAATTGACTTGGCGCTAAAGTCTTTTACGCGCATATTTACAACAATTTTACATCCTTCGCGTGACCTATTGCACTTATTTGTGTGTATTTAATTCCACTACACAACGCAAACAGACGCAATGCAGGTATGCATGTTTGTATGTCAGTAGCGGCTCGAGGGTTGTTTCCAGTGAGGGCACAAATTGCCGAGAACTGTAACCTCCTGTGAACACACCGCCGTGTACCAATGACCATTAAATGTATAGACTACTGGCTACTTATTGTGTTTGTGACCAGTCAGTAATAAGCGGCACCTACATACCAGTGTGTCAGTGGTTGTAACGTCAACTAGAGCACAACCATATACAGTTCTCTGCAACTTGTGCACTCCCTGGCAACAACCTACGAGCCGCCATTGATATATGTGCATACACACATGTGATATATATATAAACATCGACTTCGCCTGAGCCTAACTTAGTCACATCAAAGTAGGCGTTGTGAGGTAATTACAGACTCTTTAATGTAACAGGAGGGTAATCTAACTAAATACGTAGTTTACTGTGTATGAAGACGTTCTTTCACCTGAGCTCTCAAAAACAAATTTGTCTTTCAAGTTGAAGTTAAATACAACTAGGGGGTTTTGGCGTGATAATGTTTCGCAGTAATATAAACGTATTTGGTGTCCAAACCTTGAGGTTAGTGAGATGGTATGCGTGGGCAGTTGCTGTCGAGGAACTGGACTGATAATCCATTTCTACCACATTTGAACGACTTAATCCAAATTTCACTAATTTCATCTGCCTTGCAGTTGTTGTGTGTCAGAATTGCATGTTTGCACAGCCTTTAACGGAATTTAGGTCCAGAACTCCCGAGCAATAGACCGGAGCTATAAACTGCGCCACATAACGTCAAAATTATGAAAACTAATTTAAAAAATAATATAGTATTAATTTAATTGGCTCATAGGGGTTGAACAACAACACGTCTCGCTGGAACTATAGAACTGTAGAATGAAACTCCTGTGTAACTCATTTCTCGCTAATCGTACTTGCTTTTCGAATCGTCTGCCTTCATAAGTTAAAAAAAAACTAGTTTTTCTTCTTAATAATTGAGTTATCTTATAAAACCAAAAACTTGCGTTAATTTTTTAAGGTTGTTACGTTAGTATAATTTTGACGCGAACACCACATCAATATTTCTACTGGTTAGATAAGTATTATGGACTGATAGAAAACAAATTGTATGCCTGTTCACCCCCCGTTGCGTGTCAAAATTCGAAAAATCATAATTTCACATCTTAAATATTTGTATAAGTATCCACGTTAAGTGAAAATCATGACAATAGTCCGTTCAAGTGAAGGAAATTGTCATCATTAAAAAAGAAAATACATCACTCATGTGCAGTACTGTTAGTTCGAGTTTTGAAAAACCTTCAAACCTGTTTTGCAACATTTTACGTAATCATCATCCTGAAGCAAAACTAAACTAAATATTTTCACGGGATCGATATACATCGAGGATTTATTTAGAACACATTCCAGATCTTCTCACCTCCTAAGATACTGAAAAAATTTCGAAAAACCCTTGCACGTGAAAACCACGACAATAGCCATATCGACGATTAATTGAAAACACGTTACATCGCTTTTCGCCCCTTTTCACCTCATTAGGTGAGGAATTTCGAAAATTCATTAAATTATATTTCAGGTATTTGAGTGAACTTTAATATTAAACAAAAACCACGTCGTTATATAAAAACAATGCGGTCTATATGTATAGTGAATCGAAAACTAACTTTGCTCTTTTATTTTACCTCTTTGGGCCGGATACGGAAAATATGATTAAATGGTATTTTAGATATTTACATAGACATCAATCTCAAGCAAAGAGCACTTCTGTTTCTCCATTGGTTTGATAGATATAGAGGAATAATCAAAAACACATTTCGTGTACTTTCTTTATTTTCATCCCTTTAATTAAAGAATTTCGAAACGTCTAGGAGTCCTTTCATATTCTTTTGTATACGTAACCAACTGAATAAAAAATTACTATGATAGTCAATTGCGTTTTAGTGACGTAGATAATTCATAAAAAAAATTGCCCCTTTTTATTGCTTGCGGTTCGAATTTCATAAAATCCTAAAACAGATATTTTGTTATTTACGTAAGCAACATTTTGAAGTGAAAAGCGACTCTCTATCCCGAAGGATTCTATAGATATAGATAATTTATCGGAACCCATTTAAGGCATTTTCATCTTCTTAAATGTTGAATTTAGAAAAATCCTGAAAATTGCTAATATGCATTTTTATGTGTGTCCTATTAAAGTAAAAATCATGATGATAAGCCGTCGGGTTCGAGCTCTATCGACGTTTCTTCAGAAATACAAGCCACCCCTTTTAACCATCTTAGAGGTGGAACTTCGAAAAATCCTCCTTAGTGCTCGGCTATGAGTTGAGAGGAAACCACACAAAAATATTTTACGATTGTAGGTCAAGTGGACATACACCACGCACAAATTCAAACTATGTGTGTGTCTGTAACGTATGCGTTCCTAAATATTTCCTCCTATTGCAATGAAATGTTGATGAGTAATTGTGCGTACACCTGTAAATGCTTCTGAGAAAAAATCTATAATGTGTGTATATATATATATATATATATATATATATATGTGTGTGTGTGTGTGTGTGTGTGTGTGTGTGTGTTGGTGTGTGTTACCCAAAATTTTACTGAAAAAACTTTATTTTTAAAAAGCTATCATTATTAAGAAGACGAAATCTGTAAAATTTTTTAAGAAAAATTGTTATGCAAAGTTGTCGGCGGAACAGAACAGCAAATAGTTTCATTAGAGAAATAATTAGAACAAAGATAAATTGGTTATTTGTTAGTTGAACTTTACGTTAGATTATAGTACACAAATTTTTGTGTTGAAATTAGAATTATTATAGTGCAAGTTGAAATTAGAATTATTATAGTGCAAGTGATAGTATTGGCACTTTTTCTCCAAATTGTTATGTAACTGTAAAAAATTTGTTTTTCCACAATTCTTTAATTTTATTACTAATTCTTTTTTATATGAACTTCTTGTTGTATTAATGTTTATTTATGTATAAGGTTAAACACTTCAAGTTGTAAACCGGCCTAGAGCTGAATCTTGTAGTGTATAAATAAATAAATAAATAAATAAAATAAAAATAAATTGACCCTTAACAACATTTTGCCCCATTTAGAGTATAAAAATTATGTATAAAGATTTTTTTTCAGAATTCGTCACTTTTAATATTACTATCGGAATTAATAATTTATATTGTATTTGAAGTGCCGAAAAGTTTTTATCACATACCTTAGTTAATATACCTAAGTTAAAAAAAAGTTTAGTAATGTGTTTTTTCCTTCTGTAAATTTTCATGTTAACTTTTGAAAATCTGTTGAAATTATTAATACTGTACATATTTTTACCAATATGTTCGGATGACTTTGAGTAGTTAGGCTGAACTTTTGCACGACTCGAAGAGGCAAAATATTGATAACCACACGAAGGAAGGGGTGGGCATTATCTTGTATGCTATAAATAACATTAATCGCTGTTTAAATAAGTGTGACAGTTGTCAGAACGCTCAGTGATATAATTTGTCAGGGTACAGTTTCCGTTGCTGTAGTTTCGCTGGTATGGGGTTAAAATTATTCATTAATGTTTCAGGTTAATTATCCTTTACGTATTCAATCGTCCTTGGAACCACGCATGAAAATGTTATGGAAAAACGTGCATCCGATGAATTCCACCCTCGTAGAAGTTACAACACACATTCGACAACAAACCTATTACAATCCCGTAATGTTCCACGTACGTTATTCTTCGCCTGTAGAATGGTGTTCATCCAAAACATTCACGTTGTAACATTCGTGAACTAACGGCTACCATCGGTGATGTTCGCCTTTTGTCCCCAGTTCTGACACAAGCGCAAAGAGCGACGGAAACAGTCTATTGCCAAACTCGCCCATATGAAAGCAATTATTTTTTGTAATCTATAAGAGAATCAACCCAAATCTGAAAGAATTGTATGTGTGTTTGTGTAACCATTACACTGGAAACTGAATTTAAGAGGTAGGAGCCTATTATATTTCGGTCACCGTGCTAACTTATGGGAGAACCTCAATATTCAGTACCATAGAATTGAAATATTTATACTTGTACACTAAACGTAATGTTTCAACTAGTTACATTGTATCACCATGTATTTAAACATTGTTAAAGTAAGTAAACTTTATGATAAACGCTACTAAGTGTGTTATTTTACCACAGCGCTTATTTTTTTTACACAAATGCTTTATTACATTACAAAAGAATATTTAGGAATACAGAAGTGAAATAGCCGGTAGGACAGAAAACTCAAATCACACGCGCCGACAAAAAGGCATCGCTGGCCAGAAACGTTGCGGAAATACCTACCGCTAATCAACGTAAGACGCCTGTCCTGCTGTATCTGGCAGATAGGCCAGTAAGAATCCTGCCGTAACTTGAAGGAGCCAAACAGACACGGGGCTGGTACCAATAGCCTCGGGCAGCCAATGAGCGGTGGAGTTCGCCAGTATCAAATGAGCCGTCACGTAATTTCACGTCTGAATCACACGTGATACAACTGAGAAATTGCTTATGCAGTTGTAACATTTCCTTGGCCAAAGACAAATTCGGTTTCCCTCATTTTACACGCCGATTTCGACGTTCACCCAACTGTTCGTTTAGGCATGCCAAGGAAACTTGCATATGTCTCGCGTTTTCACACAACACACACACGCATATATACAGCAGTAGCGAAGTATGGCTGTATTCCAAGGCAAGCTGGACTATACACTTCATGCACATTACATAAATGCGCCTACACGTCACACCCAATAAAGGTGTGTTGTAGAGTCTGATGTGTATTATTGGAGAATTAGTTACTTGCTGCTTGTATGTTACTCTCAGTAAAATGTACCTGCCTCTACCAATCTTATGTTCCACAGGCTGCTCAGAGTTGTGTATAGTCATTGCTAGAGCCAGTGATTTTTGGTGAAAAGAATTCTGCAACAATTTGTTTCAATGCCTTATGTGAACACCTGATTCTCTGCTACACGTTCAGTGATTGGCTGTTTTCAACTTTCGGCGTCTCGAGGTCCTAGCCGAAAATCACGGACGTGCTGCGGTGTCGTGGTAACATTATTCTGGTTGGTACAGTCAAATGCGCCACACCTCCGCCCTATTGTATTCTGCCAATAAATACGAACCAGAGTTGCAGGTGTGCACGAAAGGCATTGAAACAAATTGTTGCAAAATTATTTTCACCAAAAATCACTGGCTCTAGTCATTGCTTTGCAGAGCATGCCTTGGAGCACTCCGCGCCTCGCCACTGATATATCGATGGCCAAGTTCAAAAAGAAAACAACCAAACATTTCAAGTTTTGAGTAAAATGCATGTAGAAATATTTTCGTCCCACCGAAAAATCTGTTAATTGACATATTTGGTTGGTGTTAATTTGAAAATGTACATAGGTAACTGTATAAGGTGTTTAGAATGGTTATAGTCTGTTTTGCTGAAACTATCTCACTTTAAATTAAAAGAAATGCAATTTCTAGAACTTGACTGGCAATCAGAATACAGTGCCATGTTATTAAAACAACTGAATTTACATGTTTTTTCTTTTCAATTGGACAGAGTGCATTTCTGTATGTGTGTTGGTGAGCGAAACTCAAAAATGCAATTCTTTGAGTTGTTTCCTTTTTGAACTTGGCCATGTATGCATATACGTGTGTGGTAAGTCAGGATGGTGTGTGTTAGTTTTATATGGCCAAAGTACAGGCACATATAAGCAAGATTCGCATTATTTTCTGGTAGCAGAATTCTCCAAATGGCTAGACGTCCTAAATGTGTTCTGCTGGCCAATTAAATGGTCTGCCACGGAGAATGATTCTGACCAATAATTAAAAGTTTTCACCTAGTTTTCTATATGCTGCATAACTCTGTTCGTGAACAAGTATCGTTATGGTTGTAGGTACCATTTTTCTGTTAAAGTTGGGGCAACTGTCCAGTTTAGGTATCGGAATTATGCGGGTTGTTTGTAGCTACAACAATCTGTACTATATAAGTAACAATGTTCTCCGTAAAATAATAATGCTCTTTTCTCCTTATACAGAACAAATTCTTGTATTAACAGTCCAGATAATATCGACAGCCAAACCTAACTGTTGTTCGTATTTTATCAAATATATGTTACCTTCAAGTTAATTTTCTTTCCAGTGCGAACAGGCCCGCAGCGATAAACAAATTCGTTCAATTCATTCACAGGGAAAAAAACAATTGTTATAATTGAGACGGAATTTTTGTTACCAGTATATTATGGCATGCTTGATCCCGCATATAAAAATTTAACGTAGCTTACTCATTCACAAATCCGCGTTGTATCGCATTATTTTTTAATACCAATACCTCGGCTTAACGTGGAGAAAACAATTTTTATATACTCTATCTCGTGCGAAGACTAAACCCAGGCAATTTAATTCTTGGTCTTGCAACATAATATGCGAACAGAAGACTAACGAAATATACTATGTTTTTTGCTATATACACGAAGAATATTACTTCTCAACAACAGCAAAGTTTAATAGTTTGTTCCACGCGTTGAGCTGCGAAAGATTCTCACACACTAACTTTTGTAAAGGTATCGTTGCGAAGTTGTGTCTTACCGTCATTTTTCATTTTTTGTTGCTGAAACTTGAAAATGTTATTGAGTGGCACCATAGTTAGCATATATTCAGATACACAGTCATATAAATTATACTATTTGTTAATGAAATGACGTACGTATATTTGCGTAGATAATTATGCGTTGTATTTGAAAATATTGGGTATTAATTTGAAGTATAACTCAAATATTGCATGTATATCGTCAACTGCTGAATGTCGCCGTATGTTTTTTCTTAATTGAATGACTATTAATATTGGTACGCTTGTAACACAGACTTGTAGGATTTAATGAATTTTTTTTTATTTGCGCGTAAAGGTTATGACAGATCCGACCTGCATACCTGTATCGCCCTTATGCCCTAACCCTTGAACATGTAAAATATCTACACCCTGACGATGCCCTAGCTTAAATGCCTTATAACAAATACATCTGACCCTTTTCTTTGATTGTACTTGTTTCAATATTTTAGATGTTTGTGGAAATGTACACTTACCTTACCCTCCATTGCGAACATTATACACGAACTTTTAAAGCTCACAGATGAAAATGTTAGTGCAAAATTCAATTTAAGGTAAGAAATATCTCTCACCGTTTAGGGAAAATCAAATAATTTATAATAACAAAAGAAAAAACACGCCTACGATCGTAAAATTTAAATTATCTATAAACATATATCAGAAAATACTCTGTCTTTTCAATAGTAATCAACCAAAATAGTTACTGCATTAGTCGTGACACGTTCTCTTAAAGTCGCTTTCACAAGAGGCGCTGCTAGATAAACTGCATGTAACTTGAGCGCCTTGCACATTCATGAGAGCAAGAGTCGACCTTACGAGCCCTCTGTACCACAAAGTTCGTATTTTTATAATTATAACAAACACTGTCAAACTCTAACACATTACATTATTTGCGATTACCTACAATTAGAAAAGTATTCCGTTCCATAGATTTTGAAGAAACGTATGTATAAGTAGCGATTTAACTATTTTCGCTACTTATCCAAAGTAAAAACTATTCAAACGATACGAATGAAATAAACTAGAGTGAAAGTAAATATATAAAGCTACACAATGACACCTTTGTAATAGCACGTAAAAATATGTTTTTATAAATACAGGTACTTGACAATACGAAAAAATTTAGATACGTTTAAGAATTTTTTCCTTTATTAAAAACAATTTACACGTGAAATTACAAAGGCTTCAATCTGTAGCTAACACATTTATTTAACTCTTAATTATTTCATTTGTATCATTTGAATTGTTTTTACTGTGGGTAAGTAGCGAATATATATCATCACCACTTTTGACATGCGCTTGTACGAAAACAATGCAACCGAAAATATTTTATTTGTATTAAATTACTCTAAATGTTATGTTTAAGATTGGGACAGTGTTTGGCACAGTAATAACATTTTGAATTTTACTATGCAGAGCGTCCTTAACGCACCCACCTTGTTGCCGTGTGGTTGTGTGAGTGAGGCACGGCGCTAAGAGCTATGTTGACCGGCTCATATGGCGCTGTATCACCTCTAATGCAAGACACTGAAAAGGAGTGCAGTGGTATCGTAGAACACTCGCCTGATTGACCCTTTAGTGGTGACCCCATCTTTTTATTGGTGGAAATTTTTAAGCAAAGTCCAATTTACCTCTCTATAGTAGTTTGACACGAATCTCGCAAGTAGTTGTTCAGTCATAATAGATTGAAAAAACCTTTTTTAGCCATTTTGAGGGTCTCTGAATTGATTTTTCTAAGTAACATGATGTTTTGAAACTACCATTCTGAAATCGTTTGAAGTGTTTGTTCTTTTCGTAAACTCACACATTAGAAACACATTAAGAAGTTTATTAGAAAAAAGTGTTCTGCTAGTACACTGCAAGGCTGTTTACAAGGCAGGCATGCGGGCGCCTTAAGGGAACAGCCTACCACGCGCTTCAAATGCGTTGGAATTATTGCGTATATTTTTTTACGTAACTATTACACCAAATCCCATTCATTGTGCTAATTTGCGTAAAGACAACACACTTCGGACACGTAACAAGGTCACCATATTCATTGAAAACACTGTTTCGAAGCCTTCCAACATAGTTAAAAATGGCCTTTTCAGACTGCCGTACTTAGAAATGTACTAACCCGATGTATGTGGAACTCATAAAATAAAATTATATGGTCAACGATTACAGTCCCGCAGTAAAAATGGATCGGCGGGAATCTGAAAAGCTAGTTCACAGTTTAGCTCGTTGTGAAGATGCAACATTAGATACGCCTGTCTGTGTTTCAGAAGTGAAGGAGCAGTAAGGGCGCCCCTGAAGTGAGTATCGCCAAAACGATCCAAGCGCAGAACGAGCTTGCAAGTGTTCACCCGAGCCAGATTTACTATGAGTAGAGACACTGGTAAATCGCGGTAAAAGTTGATTGTTTGCTAGACTCCAACATTCTATGTATAACACTTAAGATTTAGCACCTATATTGGCTATCGTTTATACGAAGCACAGTGTCCCTCTTCATCAAACCCTATTATAACTGTACAGTTTTAACACAGAACGTGTGTGATTCGCCAGAAAACTGTTCACACGTGTAGCGATTGAGGTACTACAGTTTATTGGAGACTATGTTAAATATTTTCGCGATTTTCCACTGTCTCTAACTGTGTGAATTTAAGCAGTGTACCAAAGTTGAAAGCACGTTTCTACCCTAATTCCACATGCATCCGGTTAGTACATTTTGGAAAACTACAATCTGTTTCTAAGCCCTCCAGCAAAGCTAAGACGGCCTTTTCAGTGTTTTTAATGAGCATTGTGTCTTAACAATGACATAACGTCATTGTCATATGTATGTTTTATTTTCTTTCATTGGCACGGTGGGCAAATGTGGAATTGTTTCGTAAAAATGTATTTCACCTGTACATTTAAATGTATTTGAAGCGAGTGTTAGGCAACACCCTTAATACCTATGTGCGTTAACCGATTACACCTGACAGCCTCAGACAGGCGGAACCCTTATTGAAAAGCTGAAATATATAACTCTTATATTCTGTAGTTCGCTACCGTTGATATGGCTACACACGTAATCAAAAGTTTGTATTTAATTAAGATGTTACTCTCTAACGTCACCTGTTAAAACATACATTTGTAATTATTGAAGTAACTCAGCTTACTTTGTAGCGTGTCAGTTCATTCTGTATTGTTAGTGCTTTACTGTGCTTGGGAGTTAAATGAGGAATAAATATCAATATGAAAAGTACTTCTCAGTGGATTAAATTTTAAGATAACTCATTCAAAGAAAAAATATTTGGAGAAATTTCTAGTAGAACGCGGTTATGAGAAACTGAACAGTTTTGTTTAATGCTTAATACAGTTGCAGTTTGCAATAACGAGGTTTGTATTTAACAGGTGTTTCGAAATCTTAATAAAAAATACTGGTAATATTTTTTTCAAGCTGTTTATCTCTAAAATACACATTCGTATCAGAATCGTGACATGTTTTTACTTTTGAACTAGTATATTGAATGTTTTCTAATAAAATAATTTTTATTGAGCATTAAAGTCAATATTTAATTACTCGTTTCATTTCAAAGGAAAAAAAACTATTTTATGATAATAAGAACATTGATGTGTTCACAAAGTTTCTCTTTACTTACTATTAAAAATTAATTGTTAAAGTTCGTCTTAAACAAAAACGCTACTAATAGTGTTTGTTTGAATTCTTTCCGTTACAATATTTTAAAATAAATTTGACATAAATTAAATTTTTATTGAAAAGGCCATCTTTAATATTAGCCCATTGGTAATTTATTCATTTTCCCCTTACAGGTGAGTTCTCACCCCACGCGTTGAATTATGTAAATATTCACTTTCTTTTCTGAGAAGAAATGTGTGAAGTTTGCGTTATAGCGTTTATTTTATTTACCTTGTGCTACAGTACCAGCACAGCATTTGAACTTTTAACGTATATTAAGAGTTGATGGACCGGACGGGTGAGAAGTTCTGTAGCGTGGTACGGAAGGTATTTTTTCTTGTATAACTATTAAAAATGTTTTCAATGTGTTTATCTGCGAAAATGAGAAACACTTCAAACTGTGTTCCTACGATTTTAAAAATGTCGTCCGCTAATTAAAATCATGATTTCCAAGCTCCTCAAAAGTGCTATAAATAACATTTTCATGTTTCTGCAGCTGAGAAAATATCAACCATAATCGGAAAACTAAACCATAGAAACCTACATTGGACTTTACCTCATACTTTCCACAAATAAAATAACAGGGTCATCGCTTGAGTCTCATTGAAAAACGGTTTCAACGTAAACACTGCACGCTAATTCAGTACTCCGTGCCTAGAGGCGACGAGGTGTTTGACGAACGTGTTATATTCCACTTATAGTCATCCCCGTTTCTGTGTCTCGAAATATTAGTCAAACGACAACTCTTAAGGCTGCAATCAGTCAAACAAATTTGTATGTTCTTAATTTGCTGGACAGATCGGCCTAAATATACGTTAATAGTTCAAATCATATGCTTGTACTGTAGAGTGAGGTAAACAGAATTCGCGCTATAATCACAAATTCCACACGTTTCATCTCAGAAATTAGAAGCGATGGTCAAATAATTCAACACGCTGGCCTAATTCCCACTTTAAACTGCATGGCTGGAGCCTACAGTGTAGACTGGCCCCTTAGTCTGGACGCATGCAAGCTATTCAAGGCTTTAAGATGGCAGAAAAGCAGCACTAGAATTGAGGTTGAGGTAGTGTGTTTGGAGTAGGGAATCTCTCAGTTACGTCCTCCTTGACTACCAAATAAAGCGGGATGTTATTTAGGAGTCAACGCTATTGTCTTGCATTTTTTACGATGAGTCAAAGTGACATGTCTTCAAGTGTTGACGGCACGTAAAATTTCCATTCCGTTCACATAGGATGTGTTCTATTCCTTTCTCTCCGCTTTTCATATCAGCACGCGATGCTTGACAATATAAACGTTTCGACGCCACGAAATCGCGTTGAATACAACGTATCGTATTTCAATACGCTGTAGTACATTTTTATGTATGCTTTGAACGCTTCTTGCGATGGATTGTGGTTGTTGTTGTTAGGACAATTTGAAACATGTTCTGATACATATGCCATTGTGAACGAATGTTGCTGGGAAGTGGAAATCCTACAATAAAACAGAACAACTAGCGAATTAAAAAAAATAATATGTGGGCGCCATTAACAGCTTTTGTCAGCAAATATAAGTTATAACAAGCATACAGCCCTGAAAAAGGAATACCCAAAAATCTACATGTCCAAGAAAACAAAAAGATACATAGAAATGGCATGTGAAATTGGCGACAGTAATAAACAAGAACAACTCGAATATAACACAAACGAACGCAGTGACTGGAATGTACATCTACACTAACATCATATATACATTTAAATAAAATTTATTTTCTGAAATATCTCTTTGCCCGAAAGTCAAATGAATGGTGCCAATGACGAAGTTTATCTTAGCTCATATTTTAATGTGTATAAAAGTAAGTAAAATGTCTGGGTATTTATTTAGCAGGACATTTTGCTCTTTAAAAAAAACTAAACGAGACTTTAACGCCCGATTAAAACATCAATATCTTCAAATTATTTATTTGTCATAGCCCATTTTGAAGGTTGAGTGGAAATTATTTGAATGCGTATATATCAACTATGTGCAATTAAATTTGAATATTTATCAATGAGTTTATTTTATGAATTTCCGAATGCACCAGTGATGATTAGCATTATGTATGGGGTTATATTTCGTCCGTTTTTTTTTCTAGTTTCCGCATGGACGCGGTTTGTGTTAGCTGGAAGACTAGGCAACACGTGTGCTCCATGTGTGGGTCATAAAGTGTTCCCGCGCTTTATTGCTGCGCTGTCCAGCTTCGTGCGTGATATTGCTGGACGGTTAGATATTACATCGGATATTGGGGCGCGAGAGACTCTTGTCCTCTGGTGTCTTCCTTTAGCTCGTACATGGGTCTACACCGACCACGTGAACACTTGATGCAACGAACATCACACTTACGCCCATGCTAGGTGGTTTTTATCACTCTGCGAAAATACTCAAAACTTTTTAAATGAAACACTTTGAAAAGAATTCAAGTCTTAGAGCAGTTATATGGTGCACAATTCTGCGTAGGCGTTTTAAAGAACGATTCACCGTTCGTTCACAAAAAAAAATATTTCTCTTGACTTATACTCATTTCCATAACGAAATTGATAGCCTAATTTGCGTACAAAAACCTGAAAAAACAGTGAGATTTCCTACCACCAAAGAAATTAGATACAAATTATGACATGTTCTTGATCAAACATTATAGGGATACTTTCATATGAAAATTATAATACCTTACAATATTTTTTTAAATTATTTACTGTAAAACTACCTGGCACGGCCTTACATAGTTGTTCATTCACTGAATACAGTAATTGTGTTAGGGCCGTACACAGTATATTTTATCAGAGGTGTTCAGACAGTGTAGAGCCAATTTCACGAAGTTAAAATTTTGGTTTTATATGCTTTATTACTAAATTACGTTATACGTGACATTGTACTACAGTTACCATGACATTATAATACACCAGTGAAAAATGTTAAGTGTTCCCGATTGTTAGAATGTTATAAAGTAACACCGATAATCCCTCCACAACCCAGGTAGGGGGGAAGGGGTCAGGAGGGTCCTGCCCCGAGAATGGTGCAACATAGTGCTGTTTAAATAGTAACTGTGCGGTAACGGAAAGAGGTTATGGACATCAGGGACCCTCTTTCCTTCTTGTTACGTCCCTGAATGTGGGACCATGTGTATGTGCTTAAGAGTGCGTGGTAGATAAATAAACACTGAAAACTTTAATTTATTTGTACGCTTTTCTCGAAACCAATATAGATAAAATACTCAATGATAATCTTAGATAATGGTATTTGCCAACTTTATGAGTAAATATATATCCAAAATTACTAATTCGTTACGCGTGATCTCTTGCGCCACAGTTAAATGCACGAGGTTCCGGCATCAGAGATTGTGCCTCAGAAGTTCGTAACACTGGAAACAATGTTATTCAAAACGTTGGCTAAAACTATTGTCTAGGATATCTACTTTTTACTTTTCGCAAATTGACTACAAGAAACCTACAAGTTATAGATTCATGCTTTAAGCGTTGAATTATGTACCACGTCCTCTTAAGTTTTAATATTTGGGGAGGGGGGATAGGCTTCAAGTCCGTGCCCCCCTCATCTTTCTTGTGGCCTTGGTTGTAGGGGCCACGCGCATTTCTTCTAAGCGTGGATATATTAGCACGCCTGAGGCCTAGAAGTGCGGAAGCACATCACGTCTTATCCTAGCTACTATTTTATATGAACACTTTTACCAGGGTAGTTATAGTTAGTTTCTTTAAACCTGAATAATTCGGCGGTGTTTTAGTCACTTTCAGAAAATCACTGAACAGGCATGCTGTCTTATTGCCGATTACTTGGCTTATATTCACTGGTGAGGTTATTTTATGACGTAACATTAAAAATTGTGTGTCTGCACACGCCTACATGTTTTTGAAGATTCTGTGCACAAAGATGGTCGTACGTAACTAGTATCATACAATTCACATTTTCGCCATTTCAAGCCACAATAAAATAAGCTTGCATCAGTAGAGGACTTGAAACGGGTATACATGCTTGTAATGCACGCACTAGTGTTACTTATTGTAAAGATATACAATCGTAAACTTAAGACTTAAATCTTGTAATAAACAAAAAATATAAACTTTCGAAATATAATGCCAAATTAAAATGTCCACCATGCAATTAAATTGCTGAAGGAACCCGTCTCTAGAAGATCACTTTTGCCGACAAATGCAGAGTTTAACACTAGCCAGAACCGCACATAAACTGTCATTTTCATTAACTAAACTGTCATTCAAATGCAACCAAATTCATTTTGGGGGAAAATGTAACACAACAAACCGTTTACACCAGTTTAAGACAAAGGATTTTTTTTCCCTGAAATTTGAAGAAAATTCGTCTGTGTGGATAAATAGACATATTGCTTGAGTGATGTTGAAATAAACAGAAAACCACTAGTAAATTAATTTGCAATTTTGTTTTGATTGAAGTTTATAAGAAAATGTAATCTATGTTAATTTTGTGGGCAATAATAACGACTTGTTGACATGACATAAGACGGCAGCCTCACAACCTGCAGCGACCTCTTGTCGCCGACATTCTGTCTATCAGTTGTGAATTGCTTTCTATAACTTACCGTCAGCTGTTGCGGTTAACTACACCCCTGTATTGTGAATAATGTTTTATTAAAATATGTTTTGTTCTCTCGGGGTCTTACATTTTGATGTGAACCGTGGGTGGAGCTTGGACGGCCGCACTTTGATGCGGGCGCGACAAAGTGGTGTCGTTGGATACGGACAGAAAATATATTACCGCAGAGTTCCATTTCATCTGTTGACATTCCATTACGGATCGCCGTGGTCAGGTCAAACACTCCACAGTGCCGTGAGGAGGTAATTGAAGAGGCGCCTGTCCACGAGTTTGGACGTATTAATTCCGCGGCCTGCGCGTCATTATATAGAGAGAAGCTATGTCATTGTTCGTAGCGTAAGTACCTCTAGTGTAGTGTAAGAGACATTCCTGTCTTAGGTTGGCTCAGCGTGAATGAGACGGAACGCGATTGGCTCAACTACTTCACCAAATATTTTGTTGGGGCAACATTACAGGTGGATAACGAAAAAAATGAGCTATCTTAAAGAATGTCTTGCTGTAATAATAATTTTAAAATATTACATATTGTGACGACAGACATTTAATTTTGTGTACGGTATAAAATATACTCTTTGATTGTTACAAACGTTGCTTTGTTTGCATTTAAAGTGACAGTAAAGTATTAATTACCTGTAAGTAAAACTAAAATTTCAAAATAGCTAATTTTGTACTGAACCTCATATACGTGTGTGACTTTTCGTACAGGCAGTCTTCTTTCATTTCTTTCACACATTCAACTTTCGTACATATTAGTATATCATAGACAGTATAGTAGGCTAGCCAAGATTCAACTTTCACACAGTGGATTCAGATGTTCATGCACTAACTGACAAAATAAAATCCAAAATCAGTTTTCCGGCCAGTCAACACTATCAATTTATTATACAATATTTTCTGAATAAGTACTGCTCCACAGCAGTTTTCAAATAATTATGTAGTATGTATATATTCAATAGTGAAAGAAATGTGCCTTCATGCGTCATGCGCATACTGTAGTTCCTGAACAAGTTTGGGTAACATTTTAATGAAAAAATGCATCTAATTTCCTGTCAACTTTGATGGTGATATACGAAATAGTTTTCAGTTTGCGTTTGTTTTCCTTGCATAAGGTAAATCTAATATTGTTACCTGAACTTTGATACAAAAACAGGCGAACAGCTCAGAAATTTATTTTTAAATTTGTAAACATGGCCAGTTCGGTTCAATAGCTTCCTTGGTTGGTGAATAACGAAAGCGAAAGAATTCAAATGTTTGTACAAACCACAATTCTTCATAAATGCGTTCATTCTGAACATTTTATTTTCCGGGAGTTTGCAAATGTGTGTAGCCAGTGTGAAATTTTCGTTGTCGCTCGTGACTTCCAGGAAACGGATTCAATTTTTTTTCTACGTAACGAACTGTTGGCATGGAGAACGGAAAGCGGAACGTTTTGTTGACACGGAGTACTGGGCGTTCTGTTCGGCGGCCAGGCTCCAGACAAAGGAACTAGGGATCGGGCGAGTGAAATGTAGAGGGTGGCTACAGTAGGGGGTGGCAGGGGGTAGCTATGCAGGACAGTGGCGTGGGAGGGGCCAATATTCGCGCCGGAACACAGTATCCCTCCCCCTGCAGCAGTGGCTTATTGGCTTCGCGCGGCCCTCCCATCCGCCATATTGCGGTCGTCTCGCCGACATCCCCGGACACACAACCTTCTGCTTACCGAGGACTCCCTCCTCCACGTTCACAAACTCTCCTTTACAAGAAGTCATCTGAGTCTGCGCTTGCGCTTGGGCGACACTACCAGTGTAGTAGGACATTATGACAGGCTCACAGTCGAGGCCGTAGGAAAGGGAGTGAGAGGTGAAAGGATTTTACGCTTCTTTAAAAACTTAAGTCTTAAAGAGCACCGTAAATCGGTAAAGGAATAGGGAAGCTAGTGGGACCAAGCCACGGTCCCCTTACATTTAACCTAAATTTACTAAAAATTCAGGGAGACCAGAGGAGTCAGACCTCTCGCCTCCCACCAAGGCGATTCGGGTTCGATTCCCGGCGGAGTCGGTCCCCGAATTTTTGCATGTGGTGTGGGAATCGTGCCGGATAATGCCGCTGGTCAGCGGGTTTTCCCGGGGATCTCCCGTTTCCCCCGATCATTCATTCCGGCGCTGCTCCATACTCACCTCATATCATTCCTCACCAGCGCTAAAGGCCTCGATGTTAAGCTCTGACCAAAATCTCTCCACTCACTAAGTATTCAGTGTTCATGAAAAGCTAATCATACATGTACAGTCGGGTATAATTTTGACACCACACTCCTATGTTTCTACATCTTTTGCTACAGTTATTTTTTAATCTTTAACAAGAGCAGATATCACGACTCCGTTTGACAGTTTTGCTTGAGATTACTTTTGCCGTGATGGCTAATTGTTTCCAAGACAAGAAATTATATGGCTTTGACTAACAAGTCAGTTAACTAAAATTCCGTTAATTACATCATTAGCTGATTGCTTATATAGGTAGTTCTGAATCTAGTAAGCACAAAAAATTCAACCTATGAAAAATATCACTGGCTGTTATTGTATATAATTCAACATAAACTATAGTCCCCGTACTGCTTGTATGGTTGGCAGCGAAATTACGCAATATAGTTCCACGTGTTTTCCTATTTATACACAACAACAAAGAAAGAAATTTAACGGAATTCGAAATTATCGTATTTTATGGAATTAATAATATTTTTATTAAATTGTATCGATTAAAATTAACTGCGCAATTTATCTTACACGCAAATAAACTGACGTGTCCAGAGGTTAGACACGTTCCCACGTTCCGTCGTTACGCGTTACTTACGGAAAGATACGAATTGCCTGAAAATAGAACTTTAACAGGGCTTTTTAAAGTGCTCACGTAATCTTGAATCGATTGACTTCTCATATCAGTTGAAACCATTTTAAACAAAACTGCTAAAATATCCCCCCCCCCCCCACATATCTGCTTCCGTTGAAAGGTTTCAAAAATAATTATCGCGAAAACCGTATAAACAGAGGAGCATGACCTTAACCGTCGTAACTTCAAACATAAGAATATTATAATAGTGGTATAAAATTAAGTACGTCATATATAATATTCGAGCAGTAATTGGTCCCCTTGTGTATCCTGGTAGCCCGCCCGCAGCTTTATAAGGGAGCTGCGTGCAAAATTTTGATTGTTTCAATAATTGTTATAATTGTATAAATGTGGTTTATGGTATAGACATAGGGCTTATATCACGAGTTTTTATCACTGTAACGAAAATGTTCTAACTTTCACAGTTTTTGTGTAATGACGTGGCAAATCCAAAATTTGCATAAAACCGTTTTATACAAGAAACGAAAGTCAACTGACGTACAGTAACGAAATAATTCACAATGAATAACAGTGTCACGCGCTACGTATAGACGTGTATAAAAACAGCATTGAATTTTTTTTTTATATATTTTTTGAAAATTTACGGATTTTGAAATGTAGAATTGCCAATTTTATGGCATTTTTTAAAAGTACAAAACAATTAAAATGCAGTGTTTTGGAGCATGCCTTGACGTAGCCCATGACACTGGTTTTCAGTGAGAATGATTTCATCTATGTACGTTAGTTGGTTTTCATGTCTTGTATAAATACGTTTTATGCGAAACTGTTACTAAACAAAAACTGTGAACGCTAGGAAATTATCATTACACAAAACAAACCACATCTTGTACATATATATATATATATACATATATATACATACTCATGTATATAACAAACTATACCTCGTACAAATATAAAATTTTCAAAACAATTTAAAATGTTGCTGGAACTCCCCCCTTAAACCTGGCTACAGGTCTGCATTGTGAGCTGGCTGACCCGTCGTTTTAACAGCTACCTACCCCAGATCCATGGCGCAAGTAAAGACAGGGATACATACTGTTTAACTGGATTTATTTGCTTGTACATACTCCATTGCGAAATATATTACTGTCAATAGAAAACTAAAAATAAGACAAGAAAACATAAATAAGCAGAGTATGCTTTAGTCATCAGGATACATACACAACATGAAATTCCAAAACTGGAATCTGGTCAGATAAAACAAGGAACGAACAGAAAATAAAAGAAATAACAAAAATAAAAAAGAATGCGACACAACGATGAGACGAAACAAAAACACAAACAGAAATACAGCAAACGACACAACGATGAAACTAAACAAAACAATGTCGCACACAAACAGAAAAAACAACAAACAACACAAACGATGAGACGAAATAAAACACAGTAGTTTTCCAAACAGTATGAACGACGTTTCGGGAACTGGAATCTGTTCCCGTCATCAGGTAGACACACAGGATTCAGGAACACGTGTCCAAGCAAATAAATCCAGTCATACACTCCCATTGCACAGTTCTTTCAAAGATCATACACACTGTTTAATTATATTTTAATTGACACAGTGTCTGTCGAACCTACTTGTATGTCCCCGTGATTATTTGGTTCATCTCGGTGCAGTTTTACACTGCCATAAGATTTTTCAGGCTTTCTTTTTTCAATGCCCTGTAAAATGTGAACATGTAAGTAGGCTATTTTCTTTCTCAAAACAATATCACTTGAAAACAAGTACTAATAAAATATTTCCCTACATTTCTTACTTCATTCTCATCTTGGTGTTCCGACCAGCTGTGTCTCAGCCTGAAGACGGGAATAGATCACAATTCCCGAAACGTCGCAATTTTCGTTGTTTTTAACTTGTATTGTGTTGTCTCTTGTCTTTTGTTTGTTGTCCACTGTTTACTGTTTCTTGCCTCCATCTGTTTTTTTTTTTTTTTTTTTTACATTTTGGAAATCTGGTTCTATTTGTGTCTGTCTTTTGTGTCTGGGTGTTGTGTCGATATTCGACTGAATCCTATCTTTAGAATTCTTTGTTGTCTAATTAAAAAAAACTCACATAATTCCTCTGGGATTTTTACCCCACTTTGTTTCAGCGCCTTACATGCATCCTGCAGCTCAACTTCATGGCTATTGACAATAGCATTTTGTGCAGAGTCATTATTCAGTTGACTGTGCCAATCAGTACACGGATAACTGCCATACATCACGTCTGTGATTTGCAGGTTTTTCCTCAATACGCTGGGTGTTACGGCATCCAATCACTGACCTCAAAGCAGAGATGTAGGTGCGCAGGTGCGCACGTAAGGCACTGAAACAAAGTAGTGCAAAAATAATTTTTGCCAAATTTTCTGTCTCTAGTCGTTGTTAAGACATCATGCTCATCAAAAAGACTGTTTCAAAGCCGTCCAATATAGCTATAAAAAACGTTTTCAGGCTGTAATACTTCAAAATTTACTAACTGGATGTACGTGAAACTCATATTGAGACGTGCACTTAACGTTACTACAGTCTTTCCACCAATAAATATGTATGGTCACCGCTCAAAGTCCCAAAGTAAACATAGGTCGGTGGTGATATTGCACACTTGTTCAGCACTTGGGTCGTTAGAGGCGATGTGACATTTGATGGCGCGCTTCGAGGACACCCTTACAGCTGCGCGCATTGAGCGTCTAACTATCGGGCACCCTTACATCTCGACGTATGGCCCAAGACTCATGGGTGTTGTAAGCAGGAGGACGAGCTGGACACGTCCCTAATAGTTAAAACTGCGCGAAATTACGCGAATCCATCTGTCAACAGGAAATACTTCTCAGCAGCGGCGGCTCGTGGGTTGTTGCCAGGTGGGGCTGCAGATAGTCGGAACTGTACACTCTTGATGAACGCGCCGTAGACCAACGACCATGAAATATTTGCCGGCTACTAGATCTTTTGTGACCACACAGTAGTAAGGGGCACCTGAACATCAGCGTGTCAATTGCTGTAGACTCAACCAGCGCACAACCCTGTAAAGCTCATGGCAACTGCAGGCCTACCTAACAACAACCCACGAGCCGCCACTGCTTCTCGGTCCTTGGCTAAAGTCGATTATCCCTTGACGTCTAACTGTACAGATGGGTAGCACGTGTAGTTATATTATAAACATACTGCAATAACTGGGCAGATTGGGCATTACTATCGTGTGAGGATACTCTACGACTCCAGTGGTTACTTTGTCCCACTAAAATATTTATTTCGGCGCCACTTGCTGAATAAATGGCAATCTTTATCTGAATGGATCAAATTAAATAGTTTAGATATTTAACTAGTAATATTTGTGTCACCGCTTAAAGGACCCAAACAAATATGTTTAGCCGTTCAAAATTACCCCTGCAGTCTAAGCATATTCGCTTGACGGAGAGAAGAAGTGAAGCTATTTTGGTCAGCGTTAATCATCTATGTCTTCAGTGCTGGTGAGGGGTGACATGAGGTGAGTAAGGAGCAGCGCCGGAATGAAGCGGTGGGGGAAACGGGAGATCCTCGAGAAAACCTGCCGACCAGCGATATCGTCCGACACGATTCCCACGTGCGAAAGTCCGGGGACCGACCCCGCAGGGAATCGAACCCGGATCACCTTGGTGAGAGGCAAGTGCTAGAGAGGGAGAAGCATCAAGCGAGATGAGAGAACCCAGGAAGGTCCACTGTTCGCAGATAATACACCACTTGCTCCGAGGGCATAAATATTTTATCGCACTACTGTCTTGCAATGACGTTAAGAAAATATGTCACTGGGCGTAATAAAATCGTTTATAATTTAGTATTCACACATCATCTCTTTTAATACTAGTCTGTAACGAGTAAAATCTGTATCAGTAAACGGTATAATGTATGTTTTCAAAGCAGGCTTTCATATTTATGGAGTGCTATCACTGTATTATTATTGTTGATATTATTATTATAGTACTATGCACGATGAGTCAGGTCAAAGTGTGTTAATTCTGTGTGCTAATAGGTCAAAGGAAAATTAGTCGAAAATGTGTTCTCAAGTTTCCCCTGGAGTGAATTATAGTGGTAGTACTGATACTTTGAAAATCGACTTTAGAGTTTAATTATTTTAATGTAAAATCTTTAACTAGTTGGTCTTTCATTTTTTATACACTATTCAGAGTGTCCTTTGTTAGATTGAAGTGGTATTTTATTATATATAAACTTAAAATAATCTTTATAGTCAATATTCGCGGAGGCATCAGGCCTACTACCATTATGACTAAGTTTACAAAAAAAAAGTAAACCAAAAACCAATTTTTTCCTTAATTTTCCTACAAGTTACCAGCACGCATACTTAATACACTCCGTCCTGAATAATTCTGTATAATGGATCCTGTCGAAGACATACCGAAAACTGAAACGTGATTTTTGTGTGCGTTAATTAGTAGACCGGTGGTATGAATTTTGCATCAACTTGCTTCAATGCCTTATGAGAATATCTGTAGCTCTACTTCGTAGTCAATGATTACTATGATTAGGTGTTCTTAACTCTTATCATCTATGGATTCCACCCCCAAATTACAGATGCGTGGGGTATCGGTAACAATATTCTGATTGGCACTTTTAAAATTAGCCATACCTCTGAATAAATCAGTTCTAGCCAATAACCATGAAGTAGAGCTGCATATGTGGACGTAGTAAACTGAAACAAGTTGGGGAGAAAATTATTTTCGTAAAAAATCAGTGGCTCTAATTATTACCGTTTTCGGAAATTCCCCCGCTCCAGAATTCTCATTTCATAGCAACAGTGCTACCAACATGATCGAGCTTGGTTCTTTCAGGCCATGTCACTGAGTGAACGAGTGAAATTTGTGGGCACCTGCTCAATGCGGATCCAAGAAGCGGGGGGGGGGGGGGGGGGGAGAGAGCAGAACAGTCCCGGGTGCGGAGTTAGAGCGGGCACCGGGTGGTGCCAAAATTTTTTTGCTTGAGAATGAAATGTAAATGAGTGTAAAAAAGACGCAATATCTACATATTAACCAATATTTAAGACTTTTACTATTTTCGTATGTTTTTTGTATTTTTATTAACCTTGAGCACCATATAATGTTATAAATACAGTATTTATATAATTAGAATGCACACTTAAAACACTACTAATGGTAGTTAGTAAGTACAGGTTTTAAGTATTCCTACTAATTTTTTTTTACTGTTATTTACACGACCGCAAAACAACGTATGCAAGATACGTTATTACTGTTGGGTAGATTGAACTGATGTAAAAAGTGGGTGGGGAAAAAAAAGGGGGGGGGGCAAATCACAATTCTTCCCCGGGCGAAGGGAAGCCTAGATCCGGCCCTGCACCTTATATAACAGTGGCTGCTGTTGAAGAGTCTTTCATTGAATATATATATTCAATGGTCGTATGGAGCGACCAACAAGCTATGTGCACAGACTCGAGTACAGCTGACTTACGCCGTGGCTTGGTTGCCGGGTGTTTTCAACGTCTCCCGGGGGTGTTATTGTCAAGCCGGCAGTCGCCCTGCCGAGAACTCTTAGTTGGACACAAATATCAGTTGTAAACGTCGTGGTAACTGCCGTATGCTCTCACTGCAACTTCACGGTCCTTCAATGTACCTTTTCTCTTACCCTCACATTGCTGAAGGTTGAACTTTATAGCCCGTTAGAGGCCATGGGTGGAGTTCCGTTAAGGGGGTGGTCTACAGCAATATTCATCACCATGTTTTATTTTTAAATTTGTACCAGATATTTTTTTTTTATTTTAGACATAAAATGTGACTAAATTTTGCTCTTATACTGACAACTGACAACCCTTACTGAAAACATTCACAGTAAATTACGATGTTGTAGGCTACAAGTTCATCTATGTTAAACCAGAAAATAAAATATTTTTGTATTTAAAAAAATAAATTGAATTTTTAAAAATTTTATTTTAAAATTCAGCATTTTTATTTAAATATAAAAATAATATTCTTTGTTTTTATGTACAAAAAATTGTAGTGTGTGACATCTTTATCCACGGTGAAATTTTTTGGTTTGGTATGCCAGTTGGTTTTAGTGTCGTCCAAAAACTGTAACATGCAAATTTTGACTTTGACGAGCCATTACACGAAAACTATGAGAGATAAAAAAATTTCTTAAGCGCAATGTTTAGTCACATTTTGTGTTTAAAATAAGAAAATAAATATCCAGTACAAATAAAAAATGATGAAAATTTCTGTAAACCCCGCCCTTAAGGCTCGGTTTCAGTCGCCATATTGAATTTTATTGTTTTTCGCCTTTTATAAATTTTAGAAGAAAAATGTTAAATCTTAGATTATACCTCAAATTCTATTTACTTTGTGTTACATTGCATACACGGCGATTGTGTTAGTTATGTGTAGGGCCTAATTTGGTCGCAATCTGTAAGGCAAATTATGAATGCAAAAACTTGTTATCATCTGAATCGCAATGTTTGTACTGTTGCGCAAGGTAAATAGAATTTGACACATAATCGCAGATTTTACATTTTCTCATCAGAATTTAAAAAAAAACGAAAAACAAATTTATTTGGTACGGTGACTGAAACCGAGCCTTAACTTTCATGCTTGCAACAGTAGATGCAAGGAACTTCTTACACCCGCCATTGCTGAGGTGCAGTTTTGGTAAGTTACCATTCTTGAAATAATTCCCACTAGTTGTTTGAAAATTGCCACGTCGTTAAGGAAACTTGAAAATGAAGCAAATCATATTAGTAGAGGCATGAAATAATTTGGTTTATTATTTGGGAACAGGCTAGAGTTCATTGAACAGAATATGTGATGTCATTGGCCGCCCTTATGTGATGTCATTTACGTATTGGAGTGATTTAATACTATTGGTTACTCTACCGTAGAAATTATAATTATTGGTCAAAAATGATCCCTCCAGCAAGCCATGAAATAGTATGCATTTTGAAGCAGTCAAGCGAGCGAACTACGTCTTGCAATCTAGTTCAAATTCGGAAAATAACGCGAAATTACTATGTCGCTATACTTTAGATGTGGAAATTGGGTTGTAGTATAAATTCAGCAAAAGTTTCAGAACGCACAAACGCAACATCGTCCTCAGAACTAGTACGCAACAGTGTAAAATAGAGGACTGCTAGGAACCCAAATAAGTGTATTTGTTTATCGATGGTAAGCTGCAAACGATACTCCTGAAGAGAGTGCTGAGTGTCAAGAATGGCCAGGAGTTAGAAATGAGGAAGTGTGTAGGTCTGTTGTTTATTGAGTATTAACGCCGTGCTACTCAAGCGTATTATAATTACACTATCAGTAGTGAAGCATGGATGTGTTCCCATGGCATTACTCAATACTTGAGTTACGTGTGGAACCATTAGATATGCATGTGAATCATGCGTTGTGTACTGCGCAATGCATTGCAACTTAGACATGCAACGTCGAAAATGTAGTTTTAAATTCACTTCCTCATTAACCAAACAAAATGTTTTTTTTAACTTGCAAAATCTCTTAAATACCTTGTTAAGCATAAAGAATAAAACAAAAATTACTTTGTAGCGACTTGGAACCAAGTTTGGTCTGCTACATGGGTAAACGATTCTGCTGTGAATTGTTATCAATAATAACTTATATCTGTTATCCCATACGATGCCTATAGATATAAATGATCGTAACCTACATAAAGTAAGTAATAGTGTTCCGTTCTATGCGCGGGAACAACTACGCACGAAATTTCGCAAATGCTGTTTCACGTTCAATTCCCACTAACAACATAAAACGTTGCATTTACTTGGCATCTGGATGTGAGCCAAGAAAATGCAGACAACGGCCACGAAAGCCTGCGATCTATTTTATCATAGAATGTTATAATAAAAAAATGTGCAAAAACGCCAACTAAAGCTGGCTACGCATAAGCAATAACAAAAAAAATACATTTTAGTGATTTAGAACCAACTTTTGTCTATTGCAGGGGCATACAAGAGTGCTGTCAATTGTGAACTGCGATAAAGTAAATATGTTAATCCATACGGCACGACTTCAGTAATAGGAAAATACTGTTATTGGCTAATTTCTGCAGACAAGTCAATGCCATGTGCCCGTAATCAAGTCAAATATTGTTTTACTTGACATGCAACCGCGCTGGCCACGACAGAGATGCAAGTGTGAATGCAGTGAACTGAAGATGTAAGGTAGGTAGTAGGTTTTAAATATCGTTGCCAGCAAAATCATTAGTAAATGAATTGTTGGTTATACTTATAGAAAACTAAGCATAGGCCGTGGCCTGTATTAAGAAATAATCTTTGAACTTGCCTTGAATGGTGTCCGAACACCGTAGAAAATTAAAATCAGTGTGAATGAACCAGGAGCCGGCACCGAGACCTTGTCTTTCGAATGCGAATTCTTTATGACGTCTAACTATCTCGTTCGGTAAAACGACGACCATTAGCATAGTTACTTTACATTAGGAGGCTGTGGTACAGTACTTAAGAATGAAACATTTGAAATGTGCATAGTTTTAAGCCAATATATGAGAACCTAAACAGAACAATCGTATAGCTAAGGTTTCGCCAACTTTGTGAGGTAAAGTTTGGTAACGAATTTTACTTTACTGTTTGAATTTTTTCCTTGCATTTTTTTCAGGTGATGTTCAATTGTTTATGGATTCTTCTTATACATACACGTGCGGTACTTTTTCCTCGCCCGTATTACATTCCAAATAAGAATGTGTGAATATTCTATGATATCACAGTGGTTTTCACATATTCTGAATGAAGCAGTTTAAAGTAATTGAATCTCTGGAAAACCATCTGAACATCTGTGAATACTGACTAATAACGATTTATAGTGCCAATATTCCAAAAACTACTAAGTAAATTCATCGATCTTCAATGGTTTTTCACTTATTCAATTAGTTTAGATTACTGCATCCGGAATCTGTGAAAACCACTGTAATAACAGAAAATATTCACTTATTCTTATTTGGAGAGTAAGTGTAGTTTTCTTCTGTGGGATAAAGGAGAAATTTACTTTTTTCCCCAGTTCATCATAATCGTGAATGTGGATTAGTCGTTATTTCTTTAAGAAAGTTTCGTTTGCTGCGGTATTCGAATTGTGAAATTCTGGTTTTTAACTTATACAGTCTGATAATTTTGCAAGGAGTCTCTGCCGTAGTTTATGCTACCTTCCGTGTGCATTGTTAAAAAAAAATACTGTACATTTGTCGCAATGCTAGCTAGCTAAGGCAAGCGTTTAAAATTGCCGACGATCTCGTCTCCCTAAGAGACGGGGATTCTCTCCCTTAAATCAGCTACTGGGGATTAGGATGGAGAGCACAAGAGAAAGGGAGGGAGGGTTGAAGGAAGCAGGGTAAATTAGAAGCGATGAGACCTGTGTAAGGTGAGGATTAAGAGAGAAAAATATCCCAGGCGAAAATCGCAGCTGTGCCGTCGTCATGGCACCTGCTTCACCCGTACTGAGTTCTGCCTCCCCCCCCCCTAACACCTCTTGTGACTCCAGCACTGCCCCGTGCGGCTATTAATCAGACGCTTGTGTACACACGACCCAAATACTAAAGCCCACTTTTTCAAAACCATAAAAAAATCCGCCGCAATTTACAAAAAATCTGACTAGCGGATGCAAAGCGCCTTATCCCGTAAAAATTCGCCACTGTTTTTCTTCGTTATCTCTGAACTGTCTCCGCAGTAAAAATGTTTTTTTATATGAATGTGTGCTGCAGCAGTTACTCTTAAACTGATAAATGCACATCTAGTTACACAAATGGTAGATCATATATTTTCCTCTAAATGTTTGTTTTAAACAAACTTGAAACCAAAATCATAATATCAAATCTACTACTTATTCATATCGTAAGCTATTATTTTTTTATGAAAACGTTTTGAGGCACTCCTTAATCTTTTCTTTCCTAAAATAATTATGGTTCATTTCTGTGAAACCTGGTGAATGTTTTACCTGCTTCGTAAGGTAAAATATATTTAAGAAAATGTAATCGTTAACGTTTAGGTGCGTGTACAGAATATTCGCTACAACATGTCGCCTGTTTCTGTTTAACGTAATACACGCGAACAAATTTTTTTTATACGCGTAATATGCCGAAATCGTGTCTTAGAAAGGAAATTTTTGGAAACATTTCCTCTATGAATTTCATTCATACTATTTGGATGAATCAAAAATACAGAAATAATATTTTTACATTAAGTACCTACATGAATATAGTAATGGATTGGATTTTTAATCATAATGGATTTATTGTTATTCCTATAAACAATGGAAACCATTGAATAAACCCTGCTATAATTGCAAATACCCAAATCGTAATTCTTAATAAAAATAGTACATAAGAAATAACATCACATCCCATTAAATATATTATAACAGTATTGCGGAATTTTAATACACGCAGATATTTTAAGCCTAGTTCAGAAAATATGTGAAATTATTTTTACTCAGTATTTTTATGTTTATAGCTAACAATAACGAAATCTAATCGAAAACGTTTGTTTCACACAATGCAAAAAATCAGTTATAACTTTACAAATACCGTTTACTGATCATCATAATTTGCGTCAAAATGTAAAGTAATAAATATTTAAATGAATATTGTCATATCTTGTGCGTGCTTATATTATCGATAGTTACGGAATTATTTAAATTGATAAACACGCATGCCTAAAAACAAAGGCTTATTTTATTCAATTCAGAGGAAATTGCGTAGTTTAATAAAAAAATAAATGTTAAATTTATCAATTGTCATTTCGTTCTCCATAGTAACAACGTAAATATTCTAGTGTGCTACGTTGTCAATTTTTATTGTAATCAGCTGGTAAATTGATAAAGTATAAAACAAATCTATTAAAAACACAGACATATTTTGCACAACTAAACACGAATTTCGTTTATATGAATTTCATATATAAGAATTTTAACGCAGAATCATTTGAATATGTGTTCTTGGAAATTGCTACAGAGCTGATAGAGCTTCGTATGCATCAAGGAAATACATTGACGTATTGAGAATAAGCAACTTATGGCTGTATACGTGATTGTAACAATGTCTGTATTGTATCAGTATGTACACATGGTATAAACGGCGTGATATGTTGTAGGCATATTTAGCTCTTGCAGCAATAAACGACCACAAAACCACGAACACACTCTGCATCGCAGTAGCAGAGCAAGGTTTTCAGTTACGCCAAGGTTTACCAGACAGCATAGGAAGGACAGTCATTTCTCAAGTTGATGACAATTCACTAAACAAGCGGATAGCGAAAATTTTCTTTAGAGTTAATTAATTATGCTGGAGGATAACATATTGAGTTATTTTGGTATTTCGGTAAGCAGCATAAGTTCTAGAGGATTTCAACTGAACAGTCTTCAATAGCTAAATATACTGACACGGTGACGTTTATTATGTAGCCTGTTAAACAAAACTATGCAAGTAAGTTTTAGTACCACAGACCTGAATGCTTAAATTGATTATGTGAACTAAACAGATGTACTTACACGAAGTCGTAATGAAATATAAGTGTAATATATCATCTTATAAAAAAGTCGGAAAATTCAGCAGGATGGAAATAAACTACTTTAAAAGGAAGACATATTCTCATTTTATCAGAGTCTGGTAACCCTAGCTGCATCTCTACTTGTAGTTGCAATAAGATACACCGCAACAGTACACCGTAGAAAAACGTTGTTGTAGCAGTGACCGTGTTCAGAAACAACAAACGACGACGAGCGGGCTGTAGAGGACTGAGTTGTTGCCGAGGTAAGGATGTCGTTCAGGCGAGGAGTGATGTCGGACTGTCGGGCCCAGGTGCGGCACTGGCGGACCGGAAATGAAGGCAAGCCGCGACCCGCGAGCTCACGTGATTGCAGCCGCCCCGGGCCATCTCGTCCGGAAGATTGCCCGCTGACCGGAACACCGGACCACGACGAGCGAGGACCGACGACGGTGCAGGAGGGGGGTGGGTGGTAAAGAAGCTTGTGACTGATGAAATTTTTAAAGTAATGCGGGGAGGAGAAACACGAAGACGTAAAAAAAAGAAAGAAATAAAATGTCAGGGCATCTCTCCAAGACGTCACAGCCAGTTTAATTCCCGGGACCCTGGTAGGAGGGGTGGATGAGCGTAGCGGGGAAAGAATTAGTTACCGAGGAGTCTAGAGACAGGGTCTGGGATCTGCAGTGATGGATTAGCATACTCGAGCGACTTGCCGAGAGAAGAGGTCCACCTGCAAAGACAAGAAACTGATGAGCTTGAGGGAATAGTTTCCTAAATATATTGGATTAATGCTCGTATACCCGTGACTAACAATTATGATTATATTTTAACATTCAGAGGCAATTATGACATACGTCAGCAGTTAATGTATTTTTGAAACTAGGTGTGTGTTGAGGGACTGAAATCTATAAATAAAAATATGTATGAAGAGGATTCCTGCGGCCTAGGTATCACATCCCGAATACAGTTTTTATGAATGGGAGCTCGTAGACTATCTTCGTACCCTTAAGAATGACATTAAATGAAGACCTACAGCGGTGAAGCACAGGAATGAGAGGGGTGGGAGAAACGGGAGATCGCCGAGGAAACCCGCTGGCCAACGATATCGTCCGCCACGATTCCTACATGCGAATATCCGGGGACGGACCCGGTCGGGGATTGAATCCAGATCACCTAGGTGGGAGGCTAGTGATCTGACCCCTTTCTGTAAATAGTTAGTTGATCATTAATTACGGTCTCGCAGTTAACAACTGTTATGATAGTAAAATATTACATTTAAATATATGTTAAGATATTACGTAATGCTTCACTTGGTTTTGATTTTAAATAATTAAACTTGCGTTACGAAGGAGTTTCACAAAATTCAATATTTAATTAAACTGCCAGCTTAGACAAACAGAACGGTGCACGAGTAACTAATACGATGTTAACTTTCTGCAAGTCTTATCTTTGTAACTGAGGAAGCTATAAACCGAGCGAGGCGAAGTTGCGATAAAACACTCGCCACGCGTTCAAGAGAATCCGGCTTTGATCACGACTCTGCCAACCTGGTTTCGTTTTTCCAAATTTACTTACAGACGAATGCAATGATGGTTTATTAAGAAGCCGTTCCTGTGTAACAGGCTCATGTATGCAACCAGCATCAACCAAATTATCTCAGGGGTAATTTTCTATAGTTACAGCAATGAGAGTATTTAATATATCAAACCTGTATTTGTGTTTTATTAAAGACACAGTTGTTCTTATTTATACTGCGTTCTCTGAAGCCAATTGTAAGGACAAGTTAATACAAATTTTACAAAAATTTACCTGTATCGCCTTTATAATGTAACTGTTTGTTATAGGTACGTGGTTTCGCTTAAATCTGCTGGAATAAGAACATCTGTACCATTAATAAAATTATATAATTTTGATAATACGTAAGTCTTTTATTGCTGTAAGAATAGTAAAAATAACCTTGGTTTAAGTGGAGTTACTGATGGTTGCTTAGGTGCGCCAGAAACCGTTCAATGTAGCAGAATATTTATGGCCCACCAATGGAATACAGCCAGTATGCAACGCTGGAAAAGGGTTGGCCATACACCCGCCACCATTGCTCGGCCAGAAGATGCATCCATGCGATATCTCTAATTGAACCAGCAATAGCCCATGAGTGGTAAAAAATGAATGGTCCATGTGTACGATCCATGTGTATGATCCATCAATAAACCACTTCACAGTCATCAGTTGGCTTGCAGATGACTTGCTATGCTTGCATCAGCAATGGTCCACCAATGAATGACTGCACAGGTGCAGCTAGCCCTCAGAAGGGACGTTATAAGTGTAATATTGACATTAAAAATATATATTTTTACTTTGTAATTTTATCCTTACTAAGTTATTCTGGTTCATTGCTGCTTATTTGCCGACTTAGACTGTAGTCATCAATCTGAAAATTGTTAGCGCAAGGATTTGAACCTACGACCCTTATGTTCACAAACACGCGTACTAGCCACAAGACTACGATGAACACACCAGAATGAGTCGTGTGCTGTTAATTGATATGACGTTTTTGTAGACCCCGAATTTCCACATAATTTGTAGTAAAAATAATATAATTTTACATTGTATAGGTATATAACATCGTAAATAATTTTTTTAAGTAGCAAGTAACTTGCTTCCTCGTTTACTTATATGAACTAAGGTAAAAATATAAAACCATAAAAAACTATGAAAAAAAACAATAACTTTCAACCATTGCTGGTAAGCGCATGTGAACCATTTCCGATGTGCCAACATAGAGCCATAGTTCCACACATATCTAATTTCCACAAATGTGTCACAAATGGCATTCTGAATTTTTCGTATCCGTGGACCAGTTCAGTAAAGCCATTATTTATCAAAGCAATCAGCTACACAGCAGTTCCAGTAGTAAAAGAGCTAACGGCCGAATGTGCATTGCTACATGGGTAACAAAAAGCATGCGTAGTCCATAGATCATATGCCGTACACAAAACACATGTGGCATGCCATCACTGGCTACCAAGTGGTTTACTGTTTCATAGCCACTGCTTAGTTACAGCTGGGAAGCTACTTCTGGACCATCATCAGTATACCCACAGCCAGTCCCAAGTGTTACATCCATCAGTGTTCCGCAAACGTGCCATAGCAGATATGACAAATGTCTTGTTGCCAGCTGTTAACCATAACCGTTCCATACTAGCAAAGCCTTAGTTTTCTGGATCAGCAATAAGCCGGCAGGGCCATCAGTAAAACTACCGTGCCCGACTGTGCCTTGCTACATGGAGTGGAAACAGTGGCGGCTCGTGGGTTGTTGCCAGGTAGGGCTGACGTTGTCAAGAGCTGTACAGGGTTTAAGGACGACACTAAAACAACCTAATTTACCAAACTGAAAATATTCGCATTAAATAACAAATTCAGTTCTGTTAAACCACAAAATGAAATTTTTTGTACTTAAAAAACGAATGTTGAATTTTTAATTTTAAATTTCAGCATATTTATTTACATGCAAAAATAATATACTTTGTATTTATGAATAAGAAATTATAGCCTGCTGTGACGTCTGTATCCGCTGTGAATTTTTTCACGTTGTATTGTCAGTTGGTCTTACTGTCGTCCTTAAAACGGTATCTTGCAATGTTAGAATAATCCATTATGGTGGGAGAAGCGTGTACCGGTTTCAAATTTCCGCGCTTGACGCGTGGAAACAACGGAACGATAAGAGCCAGAGTACCACACCCGACGACAAGCATATCGCCTCTATCCGCAGCGCGCTTACCTGGCGTCTTTTTCCTGTTGGACTTTAAGCGTTGCGTTGATCCAAAAATTATATTTTCGGATAGTATGAAGTAAAGGCCAACCCGTACATCTCGTTTTGCACTTTACAAATACAGGTAGTATTTCAGAGTTGCAGCAGTAAAAAAAAAAAAAAAAAAAAAAATTGCCATTTTGAGAGGCACGAAAATCATTCTTATAACAAGCGTGCTGAATGTTTAAAATAAAAGAAGTGTAGTTTCATGGATATGTTTTTCGTATGTAAACGTAACATGAATAAGTTAAGCGGTTTCGCTTAAAGAAGAATACGCGTGATTCGTTACAACATCGTCCATGCGCCAGGCGAGGACTTCTCTTAATACAGGCATTGGTAGGATTTCCTTCATCATTCCCTCGTGTACCTCTACCAAGGCTGCGCAAATGAAAGATAATACGTACTGCATCCGACCAGCGGGTTTTCTCGGTTAAAAGTGTTTTATGTGCCTGTTAGAATGAATAGAATTAACGTTTTTCATCCGATTTCCTTACAAAACAATATCAAATTTGACACATGTCACGTTTTAAAATGTTATTTTTACTTACATAAATATGTTTTGGGAACTTAAATCACAAAAAAAAAGTTACATTTCAAAACGTTCCTAAAATGTGCATCAAATTTGCTGGAAATACGCAGAAACGTTTTGTAAAATTCTGTCACATGTTACACAAATTTTATATGTATTTGTTTTGCTGTTATTTAACAAACATTTTACAATGTCAGTTGTGTTGGAAGCGACAGCCACTTGTTTTGGGGACTACAACGCGGTTGTATTCCTTGTACGAGAGAGGATGGCCAAACCCAGAATCGAACCCGGGCCCTTCCTAAAGCAGCGCAAGGGCTGTTTTATCACTGCTTCACTATCCTTAGCTTGTGTTAAATATTTGAATATTGTTGGAAACTTTTCCAACGTTATACTGAGGATTTGGTTTTCTGCAGCCATCATTGACCTCAAGGCCATTTAAAAAATTTAAAATCACAGTTTGCGTATTTCTGCCACTAGGAAGAAAAATTGAATAATTCAGGTAAAGGGGTACAGCTGAAATCCCATTTCTTTGCAGTTATTTCTCGGTGACATTTTGAACAAACGTAATAGAACTAGGAACTGTGAAATGTTTACTAGCATTCGCATAAATATAGCATTTAAAAGCAATACGCTTCTGCGACGTTGAGCAGATTTCGGAGGAAGGTACAATTGCGAAGCACAGACGGAAAACTTAATTAGGATTTTTGTTGCCGCCCTTCACACTGGGGCTTCTTTATTGCCTCCCATCTTCGTGGTGGCATACAGAACCTTAGATACCAGGTCGCCCTCATCTAGCTTCGTAGCAGCTCCGAGCGCGCTGGAATGTTTGATACCAAGGTGCAGAGCACACGCCGGCGAAATTAGAAAACGTTTTGTTTGTAATTCTCCGACGCCGTGCGTAGACACGACGTTCATTGCAGTGGTGACGCTAGTGTCTAAAGATAGGCTGTACTAGAAAGCAACAAGAGTCTTCGTATCCTTCACATATGCGAAGAGTTGCAGCATCGCATGCAAATTTGATTTGTAGATTCCTAACCTAACGAAACATTCCTTATTCATTCTTAACCAACACAAGCTATCAATAGCTAACGTAAGCTGATCTACACTAAATTACCTGTCACAGGGGTCGAAGACAGCTCGTGAATTAAAAGCAACACGTGAATCAAGACAGCTTACAACTAGAGATGGTGGAAAATCGCAGTAATATTTTCTGCTAGCATGTTCTCCAAATCAGTGAAGCGTCTCGCGACAAGTATGTTTGGACGACGGTAACGTGTTGAGAAATGGAAATTTCGCGAATTCGTTCGTTACATTTCAAACTCTTGTTCGCGTTCATTACCTGTGTAATTGGGTTATATCAACTGAAACTCTTACTTGAGGAGTGTGAACCAATCGCAGACTTGCATCCAATGTTGTCTGACTCCCGCGCTGCCTTGTCACATTTACAACTGTCCACTCACTGGAGCAGCAGTCAATGTACTGGTAGCTGAAGACAGGAGTGTACACAGAACAATGGAGTCCAGCCGGCTGGTCGTTGAACCCGCGACATTTCCGGCTATCTAGTAATACGTGTTTACAGACAAATCACAGACGTGCAGTCGCAGTGCACCAGAAATGTCATCAGCACAGTCAAATAAGGACTCAGCAATAACAAAATTATAGGCAGTTCAGGATAAAGTGAGAACTCAAAAAACCCTGCCAAAGTTCTGTTTTCAACCAATTCGTATCTTTCCGCGAGTAAGAGTAAACTATGGGAAATGTCTGATAACTCTGAACACATCTCTTAATATCTGCGTGTGTAAGATACATTGTGCAGTCAGCAATAACCTATATAGTTTGATATAAAACAAGTTTATCAATTATATGAAACACGTTTAGGTCGATTTCAAATAATTTTGTTCCATTATTGTTGTATTTAGGTAAGAGAATACACGGAATTACATTGGACAGCTCGCTGCCAACCACACAGAGTAAGGTAACTATTGTTAATTTTTAATTCTATGCAATAACAGCTATAGAGCGTCCCAACTTTAGATTGCAGTACAGAGCTTATGGTGCGCGCTGTTGCCACATCGCAGCCACGCTACGAAGTCTTAAAAATTTGAGACCCCCTGATGCCACACAGTGCACAAATGTATGTAGGCTTTTTGTCCAACTTTCATTATTATACGGCGTAATAGTTTGGGTGAAACAATAAAAAACCCTGTGGTTTATTGGTATGAAAAATAGGACTTGCGTGTATGTGAGCGCATGTGCGTGTGTGTCAATTCAATGTAGAGGTATCAGATTAGTTTTTTTAAACATTATCAAAATAATTATTAAACTACAATGCATGTCCTTAAAATTAAGTACTCTCGTCATTCTCCGCCAAAATTACTGTATACTAGATAATAAAGCAACTATTCCTGGCCTATCAACATTAAAAAAATTTACTATAGACTACGTATACAAACGGTTCCGTAAAGTGTTTCGTTTACATCCGCGCAACTTCGAATTGCTGTTAAATCTGTAAAATTCTACTTATCCAGAATATAACGCAAAAATTTCTGGCGAGTGAATATTACTGTGAATAAAACAAAGCAATGCTAGGAAGTTACATTTCAAACAAATCAATAGAACTGTGTAACATAAATAAAAATATCGTTATACACAATTTTTTTTTGTTTAAAATCAGCGACATGTTATTTGAAAACTCAAAATAGTTATTCATGTCGGTGGAATGTAGTGGTATAACTTTTTCGGGAACGTTTATATGGTAGGTATTCCTGTTTTTCTACTTGGACTTTTACGATACAACTCTACGTAGGACCTCGTCACAAGTGAACATACTGTGGTATACCTCAGACAATTTTACTTACCACAGCAATGATTTCAAGGAGTAACATTGTATTGAAGTAACTTTTTTGAAATGTTTAGACTTACCTAAAACTGTCTGTATTTTTGTTTTACAAGAATTCGTGGAATATTATTTTCCCACGTGAGTTTATGTACTTAACAAGATGAAGACTTTGGTATTATTTGTACAAACCAGTAAATGATCACGAAACCTAACGAAAAACGGCTTACCACTTGAACAGTGTTAATGACGTGATATTCAGGCTGAAGACAGATGGAGTCCCTCCTGCCGGCGGGCGAAGAGGTCGAATATCGCCTGCCACGCGGTTCACAAAGCATCCGTGTACCATTAAGGGAGACGTGTAACCGCAAAGAGGATTGGGCTGCGCGCCACCTCGCCCACAATTCCCCTTTCCCAGCACCACTCGCCTGCCTGGAAAACCCTTTCTCGTTGGTAAAGGACGCTCCAGCGACGTTCCTGAAGGAGCAAGAATCCATGAAGCTCAGCCCGAAGTCTTTCATCTACCTCGGAGTACGCCGCGGAGGACGATGTCTGGAGGAAGGAGGGGATGGAAGGGTTATACGCGACTTCTGCGTCGAACACAGGCGCCGGAAAGGAAAAGGGGTTGGGGTGGCGGCCCTTGATATTACAGGCTGGGGGCCGCCGATGAAAGATTTTTTCTATGCAGCAGCAAGTTTACAAACATAACTGGTCAACCTGCTAGTCAATAATTCATTCGCCTTCTGAAATACTTTGACTACGTTTCAGGGATGTGCGTTTTGGAATATCATATTTACAACGAATTGTGTTTTGGAAATCCCGTTTTTTAGGAAATTCCTCTTGAAAATAGCATTTTTTAGGAAAGGCAGTAGGCCCTTTCGTAGGATTTTTCTTACTATTTCTTTTTCTGAAAACTTTCACGTTGTAACATTTTCGTACTGTTTAGATTACCAAACTGTTCTAAATTTTAAACTGTAACCGAGTCACTTTTATGTATTGTACATAGCCTTTTCCTAGGTTGAAGTGAAGTTACGTGCAGGAGTGCATAGACTCGTACGAGGTGAGGAAATATATAATGGGAAGATTTGTATGGAATGATATATGTCGTGAAGGAAAGGTAGTTTTATTGGCCTCATTTACGTGTAAGGGGTGTTCCCAGCCGCGAGAACGGTCGCTAACAAGCGTGTCACACAAAGCGACTGAGATAACGACCACTGGAAGGGCGGCTGCACAAATGAGGGCTGGTGTACCGCGTATCTGCAGGTGGGACTTGGGGCGACCTTTCGTTAGGTCCTTTCGCACGATCAAGTTCTGCTTCAATTTTCCTTCATATTTATTGATTTCAGTTACTCGAAGAATGTCATGTGACGCCATGCTGACGTCATAACCGCGGTCATTTTGTCTTTCAATTTATCGAATGCATCAACGATTTTCGTTACGAGTATTTTTGAAATGTTCCTAAATGAAAATATTGGAGAACAGTGAACAGGTTTCAATAATTATATTAATTTAAATAACATATTAATTTAGTTCTGTTCGTGATTTAAACCGCATATAGGCTAAATATATTTGCGCATTACTTATTTTAAATAATGTAAACAATAAAAATAAGAAATATTTTATTGGTTTAACCAAACATTTTTGTGTCGTGCAGAATTAGCAGACAATTGTAAAATAGCTACATTATATATGCTTCGCGGTAAAGTGAACATTATTGAACACCATCAAGTTTAGAATAATAACTGAAAGATATTAGTTATTGTGATTTCAGACGTTAACTTTTGAGTACCGTACAAAATATACACTTCGATTGTTACTAAGGTTATTATGTCTATATTAAAATGTGGCAGGAGACTATAAATCACATGAAAACTTCAAAAGTAACTACAGTTTCCAAAGTGTCCACTTTATCCCTAACTATATATTATATATACACCCAATCACAGCCTGGGCATTGTGATCAAAAACGTTAATAAAGACTATTGATATTTGGTCAATATCTGACGGTGGTCGTGATAGTCCCGTTTGAGTGAAAAACACTGATATAACCTGTCAAATTAATCTTATTGCTTTATTGGCTTTAATGTTCTCGTTTCACTGACAAGAAGACTGTAATAAAGGAAAAAAATTGCACATTAACGAGTTTTGTATTTTTATCTTGTGTTAAAAAAATTTATTTACAACAAATGTTTGTTTGACATACCTTTCCATAGCAGAAATAAAAGTATTTACACGACTTTTCTTTTCAAGTTGTGTCTTTTTTTGGTCAGTGACGTGATTTCACAATAAATTCTCAAATATTCTACCATCGGCTTCAATGCACTTTTCAACTCGCTGAAGAACATGAAGTGTTGGAAGATCATCATGGAGTTCCTGTATCGTAACAAAAACTTTCATTTTGCAAGCGATCAGTTCGTCTCGTGTATTAACTTTACGTATGTATACTTCATCCTTCATCCAACCGCATAAACAATAATTTAAGGGGTTGAGGTCGGGAGACCTTGGTGGCCCGGGAATGGTACTACCACAAATACAAAGAGAAAGGTGTGTTATTCATAATGTATTACAATCTCCTTGTCTTGGAAACAAGCACATTACAGCAAATTAAACAAACCGATAAATCTGACAGGTTATCAGTGTTTTTACTCTATATCGACTACCGTCACATATTGACCCAATGTTGATACTAATATTTTTTATCATAAAGATCAGTGCTATCATGTGATATAATATTACCCTCTTCTCACTGTTCACAATGTGTGCGTTGGTGTGTGTGTGTGTGTGCGCGCGCGTGTACACACACACACACACAAATATATATATATATATATATATATATATATATATATATAGCCTATATATATATATATATATATATATATATAATTTGTTAACAGGCTGTGTAATAACTTTCCAAGTGTTATCGTCAATGTTTACTTATTTATATTTCTTTAATCGTTGAGTTATTCAGGGAATTATATTCAACAAATATTTGATGGTGTGAAAGAGCCTTTACCCAGAAGGTAGCCCGGTTGCTGGGCAGGAGTGGCAGGGTAGCAGGCAGGCTAGTGGTAGGGGTGGCCATTACACCTGGCTGCACAATCCAGCGGTAACAAGCCCCGCTATTGTCACAGACCCTGCAGGAAAGGCGCGTGGGAGGGCGTCTCTGGTAATGGCCACGCCAATTAGTGTAGTCCGCAGTGCGGTGCGGTTGCTAGACAGAAGCACAGCGGACCGGGACAACTGCGTTGCAGTCGGTGCAACTTCTCCTCTCTTCTCATTCGTCGTTCACAATTCAAGAGTTGACGGAAGGAAAGGATTGAGGGTACTAGTTATAAGTCAACTGTGTACTTGCGTATTCAGAATGTCCAGAAACAACCGCATAATAAGCTGACCATGCGAATCCTGGGCTTAGTTTAAGACTAAAATGTTCGTAACAAAATGTTGTACGATATTTAACGTGCATAATGTAGCAACACTGCACGAAGAAATTCCACTTTTGCGCTCCACGGCCAGGTATTCTTTTATGTATGTTGCGTCAAGTAAACGTAAAATCATGTTTCGACTGCTCGGAATTTTAATCTGCAGCAATAATAAGGAGGTCGAAATAGTATGTAGTAGTAAGATTAATAAGATACCTATGGAGCGCAATAGGGGACTAACTACAGTGTTGTGTTGCCACATGTGCATGTAAAATGCCTTCACACAACATTTTACCAGTAACATTTGCGTCTCTAATTCAGCCCAGGATTCGCGTAGAGCGCTTACTGTGCGATTTTTTTCTTGACATCCTGCGAACAAACTGTATTTGAATAACATGAAATTCAAACCCCGTATATGTGAGCCAATATTAGAAATAAATAAATTAAAGGACTTCGGCTCCTTCTTGGTCATTGTCAGTACTTAGGGTATCTTCTACTGCCCGTATCTTAATGTGCGTTTCGTCGAAAACTTCTATTGATTCAATATTGTTATATCTAAACCTGACATATTTCTTTGTAATCATACGCTGCGACTATTTTTACAGTAATATACATTTTTTAGCTTTCATAGGTATTGTATAGCGACATGTCAAATGTCCAAATTGCATTGAACTGTTGTATGCTAGAAACTAAAATAAAATTATGTCACATGTTTAGTCAATTTATCTAATAAAAATTTTGTTTGATCTTTAAAACTAATTCCAGTTATATATGTACACACAGAAATTATAGTATGATTTAATACAAAATTTTCCTGCTTCATTTGGCGAAATATGGGTGCGTCCCTTAACTGCATAATACCATTCAATTGACCGTGCGAATGTGTGAATTCATCAGGTGCTTTCGAAACTGGGAACTAGGACAGCCCCCTCAGGTCCAAGTGTGTACGCTTACGTGTGTGACGTGAAGCAAGTTGTAAATAAAGCCCGACGGCACCTGTATTCCTCCTTGAATTTCTGCCACCTACAACATAACAACACCAGGGCGGAGTGCGATAATCGCTTATATCGGGTCGCCGAACCACTCTTAGATCTCCCGGACGTGTGTTCTACATCTCCCCTGCGGCGAGAACCCATAAAACTATATCATCGAGGCAGACGGAATAAAAGGTTTTACGACGCTGTCCATAGACGGCAAATAGTCGCAGAATTCACGATTATTGGGGTGCGCTGAGAAATTTGGAGGGGCAGCAGGTAGGAGGAGTATTTTAACGCCAACCCCTCGTGAACTCGACCTTCGCATTTCGTTTCTCCTCGTTGATATAACAGGGGTGGATGAAGGTTGGGTAGTATGAGAGGGTTGAAGGGGGTTATTTGCGTTCCAGCCCTTTCAGACCGTCCTTGCTGTTTCCCCTTCTTCATCATGCATCCTCCACTCTCCGGTCACAGCAGGCCGTGCTGGCAAGACCAGGAGGTGGGGGAGGCATTAAAAACAGATTTCGGGACCAGAATGTCGTAGCTGACCGAAGCAGGCGATCGATGATCGAGCCGCCTTCCTGGTACACTAGATGCTGCGGTCTGGTGGTGTATTGGTATGGGGGGCCCCCTTGTGCACAGACATGGCTCGGTGGTATCCAGCGATATCCTCCACCAACTCTGCGTGGGAAGTATTTCTGGTTCGAGGGACGCGCACAAAAAATGGGCACGATGCGAAGTTTCCCAATACACGCATTGTTTCCCACTTACCCTCTTCCCGTGTAATTTATGCGACGGTTGGAATTGAATTGCCAGCTGGGTCGCTCACAGTATCTTAACCGAGCGCCGTGTGTAATGCGGCAGTAAAAGGTTCGTACGGCTCTACGCCCGTACACTCCAACGTAAGGTGGATTTACAATGATCCGTCGCATCCGTTCGTTGATCGTGTCACTTCCTGCCATTCAGGAGTCTGAAGTACAGTAATTATACCCGTTTGTGGAAAGCTTACTAAGCTTTAACTTTTTACGGACGAACGGGTGAAATTACAGCCTTCTAAATTTTCCTCGTTGAATGAAAGACTGTGCAACATGTATTCATTTGTCTGCGATATTCTTCTTTTGTTAAACCATGGTACAGTTCGTATTAAATTGTCCGAAGTATTCTGGTTTTATATGCTGTGTTGTTTTATTAACGTTGCAAAGATATGCCGTCGAAGTATTCCGAGAATTTTGTCAGTAAGTACCATGCGGGAGCATATTATCGTAGTAGTCTTAGACATTGCCGAAAGTGAGAGTTGGCGACGCTGTGTTCGACGACGAATGCCTGCTGTGATATAAATCGGACGAGCGGATTGCGGATGATCGGATGACGGAGGAACGAGACGGATCATTGTTAGAGATGGTGGTTTATCGTGGGTTAACTTAACTGTTGCTGGATTTCAACAAACGTTTAACTTATTATATTATTACTGGTTTTCAGTTGTACGTGGAGATGTTGCCCTATTTGACTGAGCCAATAAGAATTCCGCTATTGTAATATATGATACCTGTTGTTGGTCTGCAGACAGCTACGTTGTGTCAGATGTACCGTACATTACCCAATCATATATGTCACAAGAAACTACAGTGTTTTCAAGTTTATGTTGGAACAAAACATTTTCGCGATGTAACTTTTTCTAGACTTGAACAATGGAAGATAGTTTTTTCAACATTATAAATATTTTGGTACAATACTTATGTTATTCTGACCCGACATTTTAAAACTAACAGAATCTTAATAACAGAAATACATATTTAAAATGGAAAGGGAAAATTATTTGTACCCAATTGCTTTAAATATAAATATTTTATAATAATCTTTATTGAAACAACGTTTTGAATCGTAAGACATGTTTTATGTTAATATTTGCAACAAGTTGGTGGTTATACATCGCACGGTTTTAGTGCGATCTTTTGTTTTGGCCTAACTTTGCGAAACAATATTTTTGTTTACATTTAACTTTTTTCTGTAAAAAGTATTTTTTTCGATTTTTGCTTATTGGTTTTGTGCACAAACACAGTGTATCTAATTTTTTATCGGTTGGTTATTGGTGGGTTACATGTTGTAAAAACAAACTGTTGGCATAACGTTGGATGTTTACGGAATACGCACATATCTTGACATGAATATGATGAAGATAATAATAATTGATAGGTAATTTGGAAAATAAATTTTGGCGTCTAATATTTTCCAGCACTTTAACCAAATTGAGCCTATTTTAGACTCCATAAATTACGCTAATCGGGTAGACTTATTAGTTAGTTTGCTCGTAATTCAGAGAGAATATTTCTTCTACATACGAGTAATTAGGATGTGTATGACATAGCACTGAGAGTATACAAAATAACTAAATGAAAAATAAATTGAAGTGGCAAAGCGTCTAAAAAATTACCACTAGTTAGGGACCCCTAATTTTCGCGAAAAGAATTTTGCCCCACTTTGTTTCAGTAACTTACGTGCACAACTGCATATCTGCTGCATAATCAGTGATTGGACGTCTTAGCTCTGACGTGTCTTGGGGTTTTACTTGCAAATCACAGACTAACAATCATAATGACAGTCAAATGAGAGACATCGCTTCACAAAGACACGCTGCCAATAACCATTAAGCAGAACTGCAGATGTGCACGTAAGTAACTGAAATAAAGTGGGGCAAAATTCTTTTCACGAAAATCAGGGGTCCCTACCAATAGTTCATTGGATACAATGCATTAAGTGTAGAAGTATAAGACATCCAAAATCCAGCCAAATGGATCGTTTTACAAACCAACTGAGCTACGGGGGGTCGGCCCCACTGAACCACAACTACAAGTTATAAGTAAATTAGTTCCATGCAGTGGTAAGATATCAACTTTATAAGAGACAACTTTTGTATTTGACATCCAGGATTCAAAGTGATTTTTAATACCACTTTTTTTTTTTAAGAAACACAGTAAAATACGCTTTAAAATTATAGAAACATATTTTCATGAATTTATGGAAAGTTACGGTCAAACATCCGTAGACTATCAATACGGACAAATTTCCGTAAATATAATTATACGGAAGCCGCTTCCGTAAAATTACAGTACTTTTCTGTAAATATTTCCGTGAATTTACGGAAATTTTTTACAGTGCACGAGAGTACAGTTCTCTGCAACTTACAACACACACACACACGTTCGACATTTTCTTATGGGGAAAAATAAGCTTTACACATTAATGATTTAAAACATGTGTAATGTCCTTTGAATACAATTACTAAGCTGACATTGCTCACACTTATTTTGAAATTTTCGAATAAACTTCTATATGCAGAAGCTTCGCACACCGCTCGACAGCCACCCTAAGCAACTTTCACTGTCTGCAGCAGTTTCATAAATTATGTCATTGCTATACAAATGTACGTGGTTGTCTGCAAACATTACAAATCATTACTACCAAAATTTTTTACATTTCACTGTTCCTACCCGTTATAAGTTTTCTCCCCCACTCGACTTACGTATCCCCACCCTTAGATACCTCTCACAACTCATAACGGCTATTACTCTAAGAGACAGAATTTCGACAAATAAAAGTTGGAGGAAGATACGTAATATATCTTTTCTTTCTTTACTCCCTCCATCTGTGCCTTCCAAATAAAAACTCATCTAGCGATGTTCTTGCCTACAGCACACGTTCTTCATTCGCTGCAGCTTAGTTCTTTCGACGACCGTCACAAATCGTGCTGCCAAGTTATTTGTTGGTACTGTATTAATAAAGAAAATTCCATTTTTTTTAGATAGTGCGCTTCGTCATAAATTAATATGTATGTACACAATAAAACACTTTCGTTCCCACAACAATATTTTGGTTGAATATGTACCACTGCAAAGTAACTTTGCCTTGGACGTATTTGCAAAGTAATTGTTGGAAATTTATGTTTTGTGTCACATTTTGTCTTTAAAAAAGTTTTCTTTGAAAATAATATAGGTATCTTTGTATAAAAGACAATATTTTTTTTATGCATAGAGGTTGTGTAAATAATACTGTAACGATCGTCACCACAAAGATTGAAATCAATTGTCTTAGCAATAACACAATTTTAATAAACATTACTGTAACTTTTAAACAAAAAATTTCTTTGAGGTAAAATAACTTTACGGTGGCTCATATTGACGCAAACATTATGCTGCGGCGAATAAAGTGTTTAAACTGTGTAGGAGAAGTGCAAATACAAATACCGCAGTTCAGAACAGTCTACTTACGCTGTTTTTGCTTGAATAAATACTTATTTTAAAAATTGCGTACAGCTTATTGATATTATAAACATTACACTTTTAGTTCAACTTTTGAGTATAGTTGTACACTTAGTAAAGCTGGATGGCCTTTGAATAGCCTGTTTATATCTCCATTTATTTAGAAATCTTACACTAAGAACATTTACACATTCGGTCGAGAAATACGAAAAGTAGACTGCGCGCCGGAAATGAAGAAAATATAAACCGTTGATTTACTAGCACTGCAACGCTCGTAATTTTGCATTTCTATTTGAATCCGGAAAATATTTTCTCGGTTTCTTTGCCAAGTACCTGCCACATTATTTAGCTGTTTTTTTTTTCTACACAGACAACCATTGAAAACACCAATTTCTAAGCGGCTAAATAAAGAACGGCAATTTCTTGCATACCGTGTCGTATCAGGTTTGTTAGAAATGTTCGTATTTTACAGTAGACGATTAAAACTACATATAATCCTAATGATTCGTAAATCAGTTCTAAAACATTTCAGTAAGCACGTTAAAATTTTTTATAAATGGTTCGCGATAATATGAGCAGTTTTAAAGACCCACGCCGTCTAAAATAAATTTTACTGCGACCTCAGATATTAACTTATTATTACGGTACACTCTAAACAATTTATTGTTACTTCTGTCTCTTTATTTACGTTAAAAAGTGGCGGGATATCTTATCAAAAAAGGGAATCAGGGTTTCAAAAGTCCTTACTTTATCCCCAACTACCTATACGTGTGTGGAGTTGTCTTTTCACTTTCGTAGATTATTTTGTTGCGCCGAATTCCAAAGCCACAACACTATGCCTTTTATCATCAGCATATGTATATGATGGTTAAAATTCTATAATCACTGCATGGACGCCGTATTTTGTTCTCTTCTTTTCGAGCAGTAATTGCGATCGACTTGAAAGAAGTATTCGAAACGGCATGTGCACGTTACATCCGTATAAATTAAAGCAGACGATATCACACTATACATACACTACTGCTGTTGCCCGCGACTTTGTTCACATTATTATATACACATAGAGACCTGAAAAATTCGCCTTTCATTTGGGCTCCAGTTAGAATTCCAACAACTGTAAGTTTGTGTTATGAAATTGGCCTCTGACTTATGTGTAGAGCCCGGTAGTTTTCGCGAAAATATTTTTGCCCCACTTTGTTTCAGTGTCTTACGTGCACACCTGCACCTCAACTTCATGGTTATTGACAGAGTGTTTTTGTGCAGAGTCGTTATTCATTTGACTGTGCCAATTAGTACACGGATAACTGTCACACATCACGTTTGTGATTTGCGGGTTTAACCTCCACACGCTGGGTGTTACGGCATCCAATCACTGACCACATAGCAAAGATGCAGGTGCGTACGCAAGGCACTGAAACAAAGTGCTGCAAAATTCTTTTCCCAAAAATTACCGGGCTCTACTTATGTGACACCTCCTGGAAGTCTCTGAGCCAATAATAAAAATGTAACTAATACAGACATATATCACTTAAACAGCAAGAAGCTAATGAGCATCTGCCGTCTGATTGAGTTCACTAACATTCTTGCAAGCTTGCCTACAGGTCGGCGGACCCGCGAATTTTTCCGCTCTCTATATGAAAGGATCACACGAACAACGTTGTAACCGACATTCATGGTAAACATTAGTAAAAGGTTGGAAACCATTGTGTATGTCCTGATGCATGTGTCGGATACGTCTGTGCTGGTTGAAATAACAGTTGGAACCACTGTATGTACGTAAATTAAACGATAAGAATCACAATATTGCGATTGTAAGTTTTCTATTTGATCTTCTTTAAATGTTTCATTTTGTTGTTTACGTCGTTGTTCGCTGTCAGAAATCTTCGCGGAAGCACTCACAAATCTCGCTGAAGTTAGATCGCAATCTTATGAATGATACACGTTAGAGACAGGCAACATTCATTTCATATACATATATGGAGTAATTAAAGAGTGTATGCACTTTGTTAACACGCCTAGCTGGTTGCAGTGTTTTCAGAAGTAATTTCTTACAGTGTTGTAGTAGGTGGTCTCCAGAAGGAAACTGGCGTGAGAGGTATTAGCGAGGGCTTGTAATTTCATTATCCGGAGGGCGTGGTGGCTGGGTCGTGGAGAGGTGATCTGAAAACACGATGATGGAGGAAGTCACGCGAGCAGTCGTGGAGCACTTTCTCTTCTGGCGACAACACTCACCACACACACACACACACCAACACACACACACCAACACACACACACCAACACACCAACACACACTCAACCCCTCTTCATGCAGTATGCTCGTGCAAGGAGTTCAACTTGTGCTTCTTGCCAGATCTATGTGAAGATCAGAAATATGCACTGAACTTTGCTTCACAATTATACGGTCACCGCTTACAAGTCCCATTAAAAAAAATGGATCGGCAGGATTCTTGCGCGCTAGTTCAACACATTGGTTGTTGTGATGATGCGGCATTTGACACACGCTTCCAGGTCGCTCTTATAGCGCCATCAACGAGCCTGTAACCCGAAGATAGGCGGTGCCGTTAAATCTGGAAGTTTTGAAAAAGTAAATAAAACGGGTTTCATACTTAGTTTGCAACACTCACTGCTTCCTTAAAACTAACGTTTAGAGAAATACTGAAAAGTCAAAACTTATCGTCAAATGCTAAAGTTTCCAACTCTGAAAAGACTTCATGAAAAAAAAACCTCGCCAGCACTCTATTTGCGTTTAAAATATGTCACCATGTTAACCTGCGAAGTGCAGAATTTCAGATTGAGGCATAATATAGACGTATAGTTGCGCCTAAAAGAAAACGTGAAATTTTCTGTTTTCTAAGTATTAGTGGATTTTTGTGCCGGCGTGCTGCACTCTTGCCTAGTGTTCCATTAGACATTTAATTTATAACGGAGTGCAACGATTTTGATTTATGTCTCTACAAATTTTGTCGTGAGATGCACAGTTTTCGACTTATTAATTTTTTCCGTATTTTTCTGGGACAAATTCCGGAAAAAAGGTAAAAACTGGAAGGTGGATTTCGGTGGATTTTGGATATGTAATTCTACGAGTTTTCTACGATTTTTTTTGCGAAATTTGATGTAAAATAACATTTTCTTGCAATTTGTCCATAAATCGACCCCTTTTTCTCGTATCTTTCCTGGACTATAACAGGAGAATAAAATTTATTCCAAGAACTAACTAGTGTTGATATAACTAAGTGTACCTTCCTCGCTCTAGCAGGTAACATTTTATAAACGCCTCGGGTTACATGGCTTAGTATACTTTCCTCTCTCTAATAGATAACTTTTCATAAACACCTTGGGTTACATGGCTCAGTATATACCTACATCATTCTAGCGGGTAACTTTTCAAAAACGCCTCGGGTTATGTAACTAAGAAAACCTATCCCACTCTATAGTATAAGTTGTTATAGTAGGCTGTCGTTACGTGTTTAAGTAAACCTATCTAACTCTAGCAGGTACATTTTCGTAAACATATATGTTCGCATCAGACTGGCGTGACCTCAGGGTTTTGAGCCTGGCAATGACTTGACCCGCGGCTGGCAGGGTCGCTTCTCTCTCACGTGACCGGAAGGCACATTCGGCGGCTGCGCCGCGCTGTAATCGGATTGGGCCGCTCGCTTCCTGCCCCGGGTCGCCCCCCGCCCCTCGACACTCATCATAAGACCCTCAGTCACCCGGATTACCGCTCTGTGCGGGGTTATGTGGTGGACGTCGCCGCGAGGATTCGTAGCAATGTGAGTCTGCGCCGACCTACAACTACAGTACAGGAGAAACATTGCTAGACACAGTTACCAACAACTTTCAGCAGCACTGCTAAGCATTTTTAATAAGTAACCTACTGTTAGGTTAGTTTGCTTAGTCACTGTACCTAATGGGTTTACGAAAAGTAACCTGTTTTAGGTTTACGTTTCCAAGTGACCACTGTGTGTAACTTGTTGGAGGTAGATAGTGTTACTTAGTCACGTAACCAGAGACGTTTATGATAAGTAGAGACGATTGTTTATCGCGGGAAAACTTGACTGTTTGCTGAATTTCAACACATGTTCAGCTTACCAAAAGATTACTGGCTTTCGCTTGTACTTGGAAATGTTACCCTATTTGAGTGAGCCGATAAGAATCCCGAAATCGTAATATTTTACGCCTGTTATTGGTCTGCAGACTGATACGTCGTGTCTGAAGTATATCATCGAATCATATATTATGTTGCAAGAAAGTACAGTGTTTTCAAGGGTATATTGGCACGAGACATTTTGGCGGTATACCATGATCTCTAATGATAAGTGATCTGCTACATTTAGGTTTATTTAGTCACGTAGCAAGATGGGTTTCTGAAAAGAAACCTTCAAAAGTTCTGTACATTGGCTCAGTTATGTAACCAGGTCTTGTCGATCGCCAGGTTACGTCTCCATAATCTGCAATAAATTAAGGTTTTTAAATGGGCGGGAATTCTAATTAAGCACACACATAACATACATTCGTTAAATGATTTCCTATATACTAACAACAGCATATTTTATTTTTAATTTAGTTTCTTCTTAATGTAGTATTTCATCAAACTTACATCTTCCTGCCTCTTTGGGCTGAAGCTACAATCTCTCTCTCTCTCTCTCTCTCTCTCTCTCTCTCTCTCTCTCTCTCTCGTATATAGACAGGGTGAGGATGAATCCAACCGACAAACTTTGTGGGGCAATACCTTGTGTAAAATAAGGTAGGGTTTACATTTAACCGTTTTGCCGAAAAAGCATATTAAGGGCGTTACGACCACCTGAAAATGGATGTGCAGAATAGATGGTAATAAACCCATCGGAAACCGTTGCAGATAACGCAAAAATTATAACGATACCTCTTGGAAGATAAGAAGACCGGTTTCTTGATGACATTACATTGGTGCAAATAAACCCCCTTCATAGAAAAATGGGGTATGCGATATTGTGATCGTATGTCTTTGCAATGTTGTATCGTGGTTTTATGCCTGCGCATGAAAGAACGCGTGTTAATCATTAAAAAAAGGTCGACTTGGTAAAACACCCTCCTGGCAACCGATTCCCCAAAACCAGTGACCGACGTATCTGGGGGTAGATTGGAGTGGCGTTACTTAAGCCTGCGTGGTTATGCAACTACTCAGGCTCTATTACCATACGGGCCGCGGCGGTCAGGCAGCCGCATTGCTCGACATTCACGTAGGCGATGCAAAATAATTTGGTGAAGACATCTCTCTTTCAAAACGTTTATTTATAAAACGGTTAAATAAATTATCCTTAACTACGTTTTGCTACATTTAGAATTTTCGAAAAAATGTTTCGTTTCAGATTTTTTAGTTAAAAAGGAAATACAGCTTCTACCAAAAGTTTTAGGACACCATTATATTTAACTAACAAAATGTTTTGGCCCTGTATTTAATCCTAGGGGACCTGATTATTAAGGACACACGGACAGGCTATGTTCAGTGTTTAATTTGTAAAAAAAAAATAATAATAAAATAAAATAGGACAGTTTGTTTAAAAGTTATTTTTTTTTCGGTTTTTTTTAAATAACGTAATTTTTTTTACACTTAAGTGTATTTCCGAAGATGTAAATAAAAGTAAAACAATGTATGATGTGATCCATTTCCAAATTTTGGGCACAAACATAAAACCCTAAGCAATAATTATAACCACAGACTAACTCTCTAGTTATATTCTACAAAAACATAATGTGACATTTATCACTTTACTGGGCAAGAGGACGACCTTTGACTTTGGCATTGACTTATACTGTCGCACCGAACGAAATACAGAAGCCGGAGTGGTTACACGTGCAAAGTTATTATTCACTTGACTGTGCCAACCAGTACATAGATAACTGTGACACAACACGTCTGTGATTTGCAGGTTTAACCTACATACGTTTATTTATTTATTTATTGAGTGAGCACGCCGTAGACCCCGAGTATACAGCCGTTAGGTCAGGGGTATGGCATTTGTCAGTATAACATTGTTACGTTGTATGTTAAGGCATCCAATCACTGACCACAGAGCAGAGATGCAGGTGTGCACGTAAGGCTCTGAAACAAAGTGCTGCTATTACATTTTTGCGAAAACTACCTGGCTCTTAGTTTAACTCATTGCCAGTTTTGTAAAATCTTTTATAGTTATTTTTAAAGTGATAAATGTCACATTATTGTTTGTAGAATAAATGTAGAGAGTTATTCTATGGTTATACTTATTCCTTAGGGTTTTGTGTTTCTGCCCATAAATTAGGACAAACATCATCCATTGTTTTATATTTTAGATCTCCGGAAATAAATTAGTGTGTAAATAATTTATTACATTTTCTTAGTTAAATATAATGGTGTCGTTAAACGTTTGGTAGAAGCTGTATATAAAAATTGTATTAATTTTAACATTATTAGTTATATTAAATTTTAGTTACCAAAAAGATTCGAATAAAAACTTAAAAAAAAATGTTTTAATTTTTTTTAAGTTTAGTTTTGTAAATATATTGAGACTATAAATACTACCTTTTACGAATTACTTAACACGCTTTAGAGTACTAAGAGTGAAATTTTGAACTAATCAAAGAGGCGCTGAATTGAAAAACAAGCGAATGAAGTAGCGGGAAATATTTAGTAAAGCAGATTATGCTTGACAAGACGTTCTTAAAAATTTTCTTTTTTTATATCGGGAACAGCCTACAGCTTTACCCGCCCTTCAATTTCATGACTGTTTCATCTTCAACTTATCTCACAATACCCAGTGTTCAAGCTCCTATACGAAACGTTACGACTTCATGAGTCACGAGTGGTTTAAGTGATTCAAGAACTTCTTAATGCCTTGAGTACTTTGTCCTTTCTGTCACCAGTTAGTGTAAATATTTTAATGTTACTAATACACATAATGTATCAATTACAAAACTCTCAAAAATAAATATTAGACTACAATTCGGTTTGTTTGTAAGTTATAGCGATAAATCATCGCTAAAAGCATCAGTTTAAAACTCTAGGTTTATCGAAGCTAGTTATCATAAATCAAAACACAACATCCGTAGACAACAGTTTTTGCTAAGTTTCTGAGCAGAATTTTTTTCTCGAGTAACGTATCTCTAAAGAACAATCTCTGACGTTGAAATCTCTCACATTTAATTGCAGCGGAACAGATTATGTTTATCTCGTGCATCGTTCTGGGTTAATGTTTGCCCATACAGTAGGCTAACGTCATCAACTAGGGTTGTTGTTTTGTAGTTTTTCCAATTTTTTTAAAACGTGTAGATATAAAAGAATGTTTAGCGTTTATTTCCTAACACACACGTTTGACATATGCCTCTTTACCTACGCAGTTGTTATGGTATGTTCACTGATTTCTTTCGTACTCCGTTATGTCCTCTGAGCATTTTATAGCTGTCACTTGTTCATTAATCATGAACTGAAAAGAGGAAGAGACGCGTAAATGTATAACGAAGAGAAACTGAACTACTTGAATGAACTTAACCCTCTTCATTAATATTCATTCGGTGACCTGACGTGTTGAAAATTTTATAAATGTGGATTCATAATTCTAGTCTTACTCTTGTGTTCGTAAAAAACCAGCCTTATTTAAATTCCATTATTTTTAGAATTTGACTTTCAAAAGATGTCAACAAATTGGTTCGTTGCCAACATTTCAGAGTGTTTCAGCCATCATTTTCGTTAAAACATTGGTAGTTAAAGGATATTTTTCAGATGTTTGTTTTGAAGTTTTCCTACAGCCTACAAATGTTCCAATCCGTAAAAGAAGATTACCGAACGAAGTCGTTACTGAGCACACATTTCCCTACTCTAGCTAGGTATATATGCAAAGAGTTCGGGTGGCAAGCCTGCGAGAATTTGTGCACTGTGTGGTCTTGCAGCGGAGGGGAGGGACTTCAAACTTTTTCCATCCACGAGGCCAGAGCGGCCACTGCCGTAACGAATTATAACTCCAAATTACGTCCTGGGAAACGCGAGGCCCGGCATGTAGAGGGGAAAAAAGCTGTGTGTTTCATTTGCCGAGCAGAGAAATGTCAAGAGAAAAAGTTCCTTCCCTCTGTGCGAGGCCTGCTAATGGAGGTTGTAGCTCACTACCTCATCTGCTGTCCGAGAGTTCATCTGTTTTTCTTCGTAAATCTTTCTTCAAATTAAAAAATATATATACATCATACTTCCTGACAGTCAACAACCAGAGTGCCAGTGTTTTTAAAAACTTCTGAATCCAGTCTGTTACAGCTCTAAGACAGCTATACATGTTCAATAGAAAACAGTCGGTCAGAAATGTCGGGTCCATTCAACCATACGTATTTCTTGCATCTTAAAACAATTCTTTATTGTTTGAAACATTTATATTATGATAAATAATACTCCTAGACTTTATTTCCTGTGGTTCTCACTCCAAGAAAAAAGTCTTATATTTTAAGTGCAAAATATATAGTATTACTGAACGGTAAAAGTTCATGACATGTTTAACTCCTACGTCATCGTATAACTGGATCCGAAATTCTGGAACTTTACAAATAAAACCATTATCATCATTATATTTACAGTATGTTGTAGTTACGAAAGTAACACTTACTTGAGGTATGATGAGGATTACGAGTAGCGTTCATGTACGTAATGCGAACACTTCCTGAAATTTGCTGTATACTGTTTAATGTTTTTTATTGTTGTTATAGTTTATATTGTGTGGTTGTTATGTTTATAACCTTTTTACGGTAAAGTTAGCATTTCTCGAAGGATTTTTGAACATGTACATGATAAAAACGTGTTCTTTACAGGGAAATAAAAATTTTATTTGAGGTAATTATGTTGCATACGGTAGAAAATGTCCTAACAGCATATAGAAAGTTTTAAGAAATGTTTTTTTACTAAATGTTTTCTTTAGAAACATTTCTTCGAATGGTTTTAGTTTCCTTTACAATAAATTATATATATATATATATATATATATATATATATATATATATATATATATATATATATATATATATTTGCAATATAACGCTTGTGTATAAATCTACAACAAATTTTACCACTAAGTTTACTACTAAATAATTTTAATGAAAAATGCATTTTTTTATTGCCAGTATTGAAGAAAATATTTTCGAAAACATGTTTCTAAGCATGATATATCGAAAACAAAATTATAGAGGCGTAGTTTTAAATATGTTTCCTTTTCCTGGATAAATAATCCGGTCAAAATAGACATTCAACGTTACAATAATTCTAATAGTGTTCAAAACTTGTACGAGTGCTCAGAACTTCATTATAAATTAAAAGTACCCACCGATCCCACATCTGCAAAATAATTTATTCAAGTTCAAATTCCGCAAGAATGTGTTTTTTCTTTCATTTTGTAGCCAAACGGCATGCAAGTTTTATCATAAAAATTGGCCAGACCAAAACTTATAGAGCATTGTTCTAACGCTTTTTTCCTTAAGAATTACCATTTTTGCGATGTAGCTGTTTTAGTAGGTGAAAACCTCGTTTTCTCCATAATATGCACACGTTTCCACGCCATCTGTGAGGTAGTGTACTTGGCGCGATTTTTTTTTAACGTGGTTTCCCCGGTAGGCCTATTCTACGATCTATTGAGGTCCTGTTTAGTTAAATAATATTGAATTAAACAAAAATTGTATTATTGGAAATGATGAAAATGGCGTGAATTATGAGTAATTGGAGAAAACTATTAGTCTGATTGAGAATTATCTAATGGAACTTTAGCTGTAATGTCTTCTTTTTTCTTCTGCTTCCTGCTGGTTACAAGTAAATTGTTCTAATAGCGACGTATCAGATGTCTCCTCGCTGATATCGTAAGAGTCCTCTATTTAGTAGTATTTCTTAACAAAAATACTTTCTCCTAATACGCTGCAGCAACGTTCATGCGCAATGTGTATAGTGCTGTTAAGAAGTGCTGACAGTATATATATATATATATGTGTGTGTGTATATATATATATATGTGTATATATATATATATATATATATATATATATATATGTGTATATATATATATGTGTATATATATATATGTGTGTATATATATATATGTGTGTATATATATATATATGTGTGTGTATATATATATATATGTGTGTGTATATATATATATGTGTATATATATGTGTGTATATATATATGTGTATATATATATGTATATATATGTGTATATATATGTATATATATATATATGTATATATATATATATATATATAGACTAGTGAGGTTTGCGTACTGACGAGGGCGGATCTGCTTGCTCGTGTTGCAGACCACATGCAGTCGCTGTGCAAGAACCACTTCCTGCAGCAGCTCTACAGGAAGATAGACGGCGCCGTGCTGCAGTCTCAGAACGAGCGTAACCTCGACTGCATCATCACCTTCCAGACGCACTCTATACTGCAGCGCTTCATGCTGCGCTTCGACCTGCTGCAGCTCGACTGCAACGACCACCTCTTCATCTACGACGGCGCCCACGCGGTCGGCAACTACAAGGTTCGCCAACTTTCTCTCATGTATTACTCCGTGCAACGAACTAATGCACTTTTCTAAGAGCTCACAAATGTAGTTTCTGAAACTAAATTCATTATATATTTGTAAAACTGTCTGTTGCCCGCTACTTATCGTGCTTTTCAATTTAATGCATTTTAGAGTCGTGCAATAGTTCAGTCTCCTTTATAATAAATAGTTATGTTTTCAATTTTTTTTCTGGCACTTCAATTCACCTGAGGAGATGTGTACAACGGTAAACGTTGGACTCTCATTTGCACAGACCCGGGTTCGATCCCCTACTCCGGTCTGCCTGATTTCGATTTTCCATGGTTTCCCGAAATCTTTTTAAGCGGATATCGGGGTAATTTTTTAACAAACGTCTTGGCCGATTCCTCTCCACGTCCCTGCCACTATGTCAAGTTGTATGCCAGCGGCTGTAAGAATATCGCTGTCGAGAGACGTAAAGCCTACTTCCCATACCCATTTACATTTTTGTGTGTGTTATGGGATGGTACAAAGGGTTTTAAATTAGCGTTTACAAAGTAAGCTAAAGGGCCTCGCCTGCCACGCGCTTGAAACGCATTACAGTACGTTAGCAAATATGTTTTTTTTAACGAAAATACACTTCAAACGATGACGGAAGGATAATATCAAAGCATTTAGTCAATTAGAAATGCGATGGACTTTGCGCAAAACTTTTCACCAATAAAAAATGGGGTCACCAATGAAAGTGTCAGTCAGGGGAATGATCTACGATATCACTACATGTCGTTTCAGCGTCTTGAGCTAGAGGTGATACCGCGCTAGATGAGCCGGTCAACATCGTCCTTCGTGCCGTGCCTCACTCACACCACGGCCAGTAGGCGAGTGCCCTAAGGATCCTGCCTTGAAGGAAGCCAAGAACAAGGTCCGGGATTTACATGTTGAATGATATTCGGCTAGGCGCACTCGACTTTCTCGATGTCTTTCTAGGAAAAAAACATTCCAGCTGAGGAAAATACTGCTACGGAAATTAAATTCCCGGAGGAAAATAATTTTGTTGAGTCGGTGGTTTCGAATTTTTTTTTTTTTTTTTTTTTTTGGGAATGAAAATACAAATTTACTCACAGTTTTAAGGGTACTGAAAAACAGTTGAAAATATTTTGTAGATTGGTAAGTCACATCGATATGACCAAGGAAATCAGTGGTGGCAGATATTGAGCCACATATATAATTTAACAGGATTGCTCGCCCAGATGGCTTTGCACTCATACACAATAAAATATTTCATACTTTTGCAAGAAAATAGATTGTAAAATTATGTCAAAACATTTATCAATCCAGGCACTACAACTAGGATGTCGCAGGTCATTAAAGTGGTCTTAAAGTTTCCAAATGCTTGTAGGGACTTGTAGGATATATTTTTGTGAGCAGTGTGATTGATGTGAAGCAAAATAAATAACCTTGGATGGCCTGCAAAGTTTTCCAGAATATTTTTTTCTTTTACAAAAAAGATAATATCTTTGAAGCTGGTTTCCAAAGTTTTTTTTTAAATAACTCTTCAAACAATTGTTGTAAAATGTACCAAATTTATTTGTAAATGTACAACTATTATTTATAAATATACATAAATGTTTGTACATATACGTAGGTACAGTACATATTTGTTATATACACAAATTTTCTGTAAAATTTACAATGTTCGTGTAATTTTAAAAACATATTTTTGGAAACTAGTTTGCAAAGAATTTAGCTGTGGATGTTCAAAAAATATTGTGTAATATTTGCTATCCGACCATAAAAATATAAGAGCACTGCTTTAAGCCTCGGCCATGAGAATCACAAGCGGGAAAAGTGTCTTGGTCATAAATGAAATGTGGCAAGAGTCATTCTAACACGCGTACGTCTCGAGATACTGGTAGCAGGTTTGTGTATCTTTTAATATGTGCAATCATAACTTTATTTTTATGAAATCGAGAGATGCAAACGTATTGAAGATAATTTTGTTTCCATCCTTTAATTTTAATTAAGGACTCTTAGTGTACTCCGGTAAATAGTAATGCGTTGTAATAAATATTCAGGGAAAAAACCAATGCTTTGTATAATTGTATAATGATGACTGCTGCTTTTTTAGTTCCGTCCTAGTTTCGCTGAAATTTTTCAGGGTTTGTTTTCATTTTGGTAAAATAGTAAATAACTATTGTTGCTTTGCTTCGCTGGGAACTTGAGCATTTTTGCAAGCTTTATTTGTGTCTCCTCTTTTTCCCTGTTCCATGATCTTTCGTCGTAAAAGAAACATAAATATTTAAGGCAGGCGACTAAATGACTTATGTATTCGTCGGTCACGTAAACTTAACAAATGTTAAAAACACAGATGTTTTACTACGAATATTAGCTGCGTTTTTTTATATATGGCATAAAATAGAACATATTCTTCTGCCACCAAGTTACAGGACTATTTCTAAATAAGGCATTAAGGTTAAACTATAATTTATTTCGTTTCCAGCTTGAATAAATGGTGATGAGTTTTGAGCTGGTTTGAACCTCAGGGGAATATCTGACGCGCGACTAGGCGAGGGAGGGTAACACAGCAGTGGTCCTACACTGCCTTCCGCAAGATGGAGACATTACTAAATATAGTCCAAGAAGTGGTAATGCTAAAATGTAATAACCTGCAGGCATGTTTTATTTTCTGTGTTTACTTATAGAGTAGGCTACTGATATGTTTGTAATTGCGTTATGTCTTGTGAACTTATTTTCTAATAGGGTCCCTATTTACGCTGTTTTTGCGAGTTTAATTTTTTTAAGTGCTGAAACGGAGCAGATTTAGTAAAAACCGTAACATAGAAATATTGAAAATGGTTTGTATTACATAGCCTAATTTTTTCAAAACAATTTTTTTATAATTATGGTTAATTTTCTACTTAATTAAATTGTCTTAAAGTCAATAACTATCCTAAATTATTAAAAGTTATGTTTTGACAAAATTAGGCTACGTAGTACAGACAATTTCCAACATTTCCATCTAACGGTTTCTTGATAACTCCTCCATTTCAAGATTTAAGAAATAAAACTTACTAAAACAACACAAGTAGGGACCCGTGACCTTAAACCAAATGATTTATACGAAAACGAAAATTTTCAATATCAAATTCAGCGTGTCGTCATACGAACTTAGTTTTCAGTTGACGCGTCTTACTTATATCTTAAAAGGCAACACAATATAACTATCCAACATGTTATTTTTCTATTACGCAGAAAGCTAAATGTATGGCGTAACATTTTAGTAAAATGTCCTTCTTTGTTATAAATAACTTACTGATTGTCTTATAAATATATAAGTTAGAATTATGTTTTGAGATCGAAATTGGATTTGAATATAGGAGAATGAAAAACTTAAAAACTTTACCATTGACAAAGCTGCTGTAAAAGTGTGATTGACAGGCTTTGGCTGTCTGTGTAGAAAATATTGTGTTGATGTAACTTATCAAATAAATGTTCGCTGATTGGAAAAAGTACGTTTAGCACTTGTCACAAAAGACTTGGATCGTTAGTGAGGACATTGATAAGGGACATAATTATGTTTCACATTTTACACCTCAGACTCGATTTATCTAACCTTGTATGTCATACGATTTTGTATTCTGTAAGTTTTTTAAGAAGCAATAATAGTAATAATATATACAGTAAACAATTGTTTATCACAAGCCTACAGTTGTCATTTTCTAGTGTTTGTAGTGTAGTCTTTGTGAAGAACAGATTAAAAAATAAATTTACCTGAATAGAGTGAAGAAATCAGCCACGAAGGTTTATTGAATACCGTCATACGCTTTATGGATGTTGCTTAAGGAGTTTTCATGTTTAAGTTCCGATCTTTCAACAACTTAATGATGATGAACTTGATATCCACATATCATGTTCGTTTCTTTACTGAAGGGATGAGTGTTGTGCTTTATGGCGAATTCATACATTAACTTCGTACACCGAAGTTTTGTCATTCACAGCAGTTTTTGGAGTTCTTGAAATTTAGCATCTGTGCAAGTTTTTCGAAATGATTCCCATAAACAGGCAGGCAGATTCCGCAACAGATTAAACAATAGTCATCTATATATAATCCCTTGTCATATATGAAAGAAATTATTCATCATATTACCACGTTGTTCAACTTGCTAAAGTCTTGTCTATATAATAGTATCCCTTGTAAGTTTTCTTAATGTGCATTCTTATGTACAGCATTTATTTCAGCCTACTTTTCAATATTAATAGTTTACGTATTTACAAGGTAACCTCCAGTTTCTTAGAAACATGTTGAGGACAGAAGGGGAAACTTTGGAAAACACAAATTTACAAGGCAAAGTCAAAGGTAGTAGACATCGAGGAAGACCGGCAAGCAGTTGGTTAGAATTCCAGCCTTGTGCTCCACAATAAATGTTAAGGGGGAGTGTTATACAATTTTATTGTATTTTCAGTTTTTGAGGAATAACATTTATTCGAATTGCGTTATCAAACTTTTTTCCACGACAAAGCATAGTATATATTCTTGGTAAACTGCTGGACATAAATAATAATGGAATGTTATGGCTCAAAACCTGAATACACAATAAAATTGTCTAACACTCCCCTTTAAGGAGAGCTCAAGATCGCCCTGGATGGAGACATCCTATGAGAGATACAGTTATCTAATTAATGTATAAATTAAGGGTTGTGACGGTCAGTATAGTGAGCAAACAACATATGACGATATACAAATCAAAATTGGAAATGTCTGCACCGAACGAAATGCATTTCATTTCCTTTTATCATTCTTCTGATGCCGTAAACTGGGTATACTTTGCACCAACATCGGTAACTTGGCACAACCAAAAAGTGTTTTCATCTATGTGGATTTGAGAACGATTAGTTTCCAATACTTGATGACATCAAATTAATTTTAATTAATACCCACCGATTATCAGTCTTTGGGAGAACTGTGTAATGGGAGTGCATGACTAGATTTAGTTGCTTGAACATACTCAATTGCGAAATTTATTTCGCAGGGGAGTATGGCCAAGCAACTAAACCCAACTACCCACTATCAGGTTTCCCTTCACCATATGTTCTGCAAACGAAAATTTTTGGATGTTCAAAGTTACTCATCTTGGTGGATCGTGTACGCAGTTTACTGTAGTTTTTTACATACTATATATTTGTTATGTTTGCCATTTTTAGTATTAATCCTCCCCGTATCAGACTATCCTACCTACATGTCAAAACATCGAAGTGTGATGTACTGAAGTAGAGACAAAAAACTCTGCACATATGATAGTTTTCGATGAGACAGAGGATCCTGGCGTGTGCTTTTGCTTCCCGAACTCGGTTATCGACCAACGGTTGCATGTGAGGGACTGATGGAGGCGGGTCGTCCCCCTGTTTCCTTCCACGTCAGAACTGTCCCACATAAACACACCGCCAGAAGTATGTGTTTTGAATAAGCCGGGGAACTTTGAAATACGTGAGTGATGAGATGTGGTGAGGGTTGTTGGGGGGAGTGTATGGGGGAGCAGTCGTTGAGAACCGTGCCACGGCGGAGGAGATCTCAACTCCCAAACCCATTTCCGAAATGAATTACATTTTGCACGTTACTGGCGCTGAGTAGGGGCTGTTAATTCGGACGGGATTTCAGAGACACGTCCCTGCTTGCGTCTAAGAGGACTGTCGAGCGGTTGGAATTAACTCTCCGTTATCGTAGTACACTCCTCTCAAGTTAAACTGGACCTTACTCGGTCGTTTTTCTTTTGTCTGTTCCTCCTTTCACTCCCGTTCTCACATTGCAGTGAAGCGAAATGGGGATGAAATATAACTAGAGATGATGGTATATCGCGAAAAATTTTTGTGTCAACATATCCTTGCAAACACAGAAAGTTTCTTGCAGCATGTATGATTGATATATATACGTCTGACACAACTTAGTTGTCTTCAGATAAATAACAGGCACCAAATATTACAATACCGGGAATCTTATTGGCTCAGGCGAATAGAATAACAGCTCCGCGTGCATGCAAAAGTCAGTGATCTTATGGTAAGCTTAACGTACGTTGGAACCCAGTAAAGTTTTCCCGCGATAAACCATATCTAATCATAACGTTAGAAATACACGCCTTAGAACATAATAAACAAAGTCATGTAACAGAAACGTCACGTGTGGCATGAGGTGAGTATGGGGCAGCGCCGGAATGATGGGCAGGGGAAACGGGAGATCCTCGAGAAAACCCGCCGACCAGCGGCATCGTCCGGTCACGTGTTAGAACATTCACTACGCAGAAGTGCACTACTCGGGGCTAACATTCGCTGAAACACGGACAGCAGAACTGTCACACGAGAGAAACGCAGACGTAAGAACGTCCATGTAATATAATTACAATTGTTAGCACTACCGTACAGATTAAACAACATAGAAACACTTACCGCAGAAGCATTTATGCCGTATGTTAGAAACGTCAGAAGACCGTAAATCACACCATAGAGCAACCATGCGAAAGAATCACATTTGTTATAATCAAAATGAATTTTCTCCAGTTACGTACAACTTGAACATGCATAAAGCCTGTGATGTGTATTTTCTTACATTTTCATTAAAAGTTTGTGTGCTCTGTATTTGGTAATGAAATGCAAACAATATTAGATTATGCAGCGATGAAACTCTGATTCAAACGTGTGCCTTTTTTATGCTGAGACAACTGGTGTTGTCTCGGGGTTGTTTGCCTTGTCACAGTTGGCAACCCTGAGCTTAGGTACCCCAGGAAGTAACTAGATTGGTGTTGTATATATCTTCAAAAATTAGTATTAGTATATTAAAGGGCACATTTATCTTTTATAGTATTTTTATTGTATTACATTTTAATTAATGTTAGTTAGGTAACTTTGATATGTTTTAAGTAATATAAGTAGCCCACTAGTATAGCCCACGTAAGTCTTTCAAGAAGTGAACACGTGGAGCGCTGTGTGCGGGGTGGACGGTGTGTGTTAGACGTAAGCGCGAGGACTTAATTAGCAGCGATCAACGGAGTAAGACGTCGGGGACTGTGCCGATGGTCGACGGCGTCGAGAGTAAGAGTTGGCACGGTTTATGTGAATGGTTGAGGCAAAGTCTCCAAGCATCAGGACTTTCGGCAAACACTGTGGACGCCGATTTCTACCGTAACGTAACTTTTGCGATACCACTCGTGAAGAATATGGGACAACTACTTATCGCGGCAAGACTGATGTAAAAATACGGTGGCTGAACGATCACCATTAAACAAAGTATGCGTCTGTAGCTGTAATTAAGCCAATGTAATCGGGTGGAACTTATACTTTTCGGGGGCATAGACTGACTTTGAATATTTTCTTTATCTCTTTAATAATCGCACCGGTGCATAATCAGTACAGAAGGATTGTTATAATGTAATACATAAATGATATATTATAATAAAACATTTAATGTTATTGATTTTCGTCTAATTCCATAATGCTCAAAATCAGTTATCTAGCAAATGGCTAGAGACACTGGACAATCGCGGGAATAGTTGACTATTTGCTAGGTTCCAACATGCTGTATATAACACTAAATGTTTCGTGTCGACATTGGCTATGGTTTATTTGAAGCATCGTTTCTCTCTTAAACAAACCCAGTTAGAACTGTACAGCTTGAACACACAGCGTGTGTGATTTGTCCCAAAACTGTCAACACGTGTCACGGTTAATATACTACAGTTTATTGGAGACTATCTTAAACATTTTCGCGA